>WBMZ01014566.1:11661-111920 GCA_013400975.1 Atrichornis clamosus
AGGGAAGGGAAGGGAAGGGAAGGGAAGGGAAGGGAAGGGAAGGGAAGGGAAGGGAGAAAGAGTCAAAGTCTTTCCCAGAAGGCTTCTGGATTTTTCAGTACTGCACTAGAAGGAGGGACAACTAAACTACAAAGATAGATTTTGCTTCCAATATTTGCTTCAAAAAGAATAATTGAAATGCATGTAGAATTTACCAGGATTTTTTTTAGGGAAAGGACAACTGAAGTTGCTACACCCTGAGCTGCTAAACTTTTATTTCTGTTTAAAATCAATTTGCTGTAAATCAGTAGTTTTCCTGATGGGAAGAAACACGTTTTGTATCTTAAAAAACCTAGAAGGTGACTTTGAAGGTTTGGAAAAGTTTAATTCCACTACTATGTGTGATCATATATAGATGATGTTTTTAACTGCTTACTAGTGATCAAACTGGAGTTTGGGTGAGAATGGGTTGCCTTCCTCTGATAAAACAAATGATGGAACAGATTTTGTAGGTAACATGTAACTGATGGTTACTAAAAATGTACAGATGGGTATGAGGTTAAGAAGAAAAGACAAATACATTGTTTCAGGCCTCAATATATGATCTGCTAAATATGTTTTGAGAATAGCCACACTCACAGTTTGGAGAGTGAAACCTGAGTGCCTGGGAAAGGCTATTTCAAGCTCCTTGATTTGGGAAATTTGCCATAATTTGTGAAAGTAATTCCCAGACTCTGAAGGATTTTTTGTGCCAGAAAGTCAGAAGGCTTTTCAAAGAAGCCGAATTCCATAGAATTGTAGAATCATAATTATAATCATAGGATCGTAGAACAGTTTAGTTGGAATGGACCTTTAAATGTCATCTAGTCCAACTCCCCAGAAGTGAACAGGGACATCTTCAACTACATCAGGTTGCTCAGAGCCCAGTCCAGCCTGACCTTAAATGTTTCCAGGGACGGGCCATCCACCACCTCTCAAGGCAACCTGTTCCAATGTTTCACCACCCTCATAATAAAAAATTTCTTCCTTATATCTAGTCTAAATCTGCTCACATTTAGTTTAAAACCATTACCCCCTGTTCTATTGCAACATGCCCTACTAAAAATTTGTCCCCGTCTTTCTTATAGGCCCGTTTAGATATTGAAAGGCAGCAATGAGGCCTCCCCTGGAGCCTTCTGTTCTCCAGGCTGAACAACTCCAACCGTCTCAGCCTGTCTTCATAGAAGACATGCTCCAGGCTTCTCATCAACTTAGTTGGCCCTTCTCAGAACATGCTCCAACAGGTCCCTGTCCTTCCTGTGCTGGGACCCCAGAGCTGGATGCATCACTGCAGGTGGGGTCTCACCAGAGCAGAGCAGAGGGGCAGACTCCCCTCCTCTCCCTCCTGGCCATGCTGCTTTGGATGCAGTCCAGGATACAACTGGCTTCCTGGGCTACAAGCACACACTGCTGGGTCATGTCCAGCTTTTCATCCACCAGTATCCCCAAGCCTTTCTCTGCAGGGCTACTCCCAATCCCTTCATCCCTAGTATTGATACTAGGGGCTGCCCTAACCCATGTGCAGAACTCATTATATACACATGGACCCACTTCTTGAGCTTGTTCAGGTTCCTCTGGATGACATTCTATTCCATCCCATTCCATTCCATCCCGTCCCGTCCCGTCCCCTCCAACACTCAGACACGTCCACTGCATTACTCAGCTTTGTGTCATCTGCCAATTGACTGAGGGTGCTCTCAATCCTGCTGTCTGTGTCACAGGAACACATTAAACAGTACCAGTCCCAATACAGACCCCTGCAGGACATCACTTGTCACCAATCTCTGCCTGGACGTTAAGCTCACTTCTGATAATTAGCTGCCTCATGCATCAGGGATCAGAGGAAAGACATGTGCCATTACTCCCCAAAACAAATCAATAAACAAGTTTCAGTAGAAAGAGACATAAATATACTCTAAATGTTTTGTTTCATTTAAGAATGTTTAAACAGAGATCAAAGCCAACCACAGTGTCAGGAAAAGGCTTGCTTCCATTCAGTTTTCCAGCTTGACCTACCAAAGAGAAGCAGTATTGTTTGGCTTTCTAGAGTCTAGGTCAGGAAACAGAGACGTTTTATGATCCCATTGGAATGGTATCAATCTCATTGATGTTTATTACCCAGCAGTGTGAAGAATACCAATTCACAATCATGTTTTTAAGACAAAGCACCTACTAAAGTATTTTGTGAAAGTTTCAGTACTGCAGCAGAGAGCCAGCTGTGCTGTGCACACACGTGTTGTTAGGTTTAAGATATTTTGTTGAATTTCTAGGTCTCACTAAGGGTTACAAATAAGGGTAGATTCTGGATTCCCAAGAAGAGTAGTTTGGAGTTTGTGTAGAACCACAACAACTGGTGTCTGGTGAGCACCAGGCATTGCTCAGAGCTGTAGCAGGTGCTGCTCAGGGGGCCTTCATGGCTCTGAACATAAAGTGCATTATGAAGCCTAAGTCTTCTTTGACATCTGGCTGATATTCTAGGCACTTTTTAAATTCAGAGTTTAATGTTGCTCTAAAGATCTCAGGAGAAGCTAAGCAAGCAGGTGGCAGGAGGACATTCGTATCACAATCTGAAATTTATTTTTTAAACTTGGAGATATTAATGCAAGCTGTAGGACCAAGTCTGGTGTGTATTTTTTGGCTTTGTTTGGGTTTTTTTGTTTGTTTGTTTGTTTTTTGGTTTTTTTTCTTGTGTAACTTTTAATAATAAAGAGTCTACAGCCTTGCTTCTTTATAACAATCCCTCCCCTTTGCATTCATTCTGTTGTCGGCCCTGTACAAGTTGCTAAGCAATAGCAGAATACTTCTGCTGCTCAGGGTTTGGGCAACTTCAACAGGGGGAGAATCCTCATGCAGTGCCCTCTCTGAGTATCCCATCAGTGCCATCAGTGGTACCAGTTAGCACTTGTGACTCTTCTTCCAGCCCAGTCTTTTGGTGGCTTCTAGTTACTAATGCCTCAGACTGAACTTAGTGGGTGAATTTCTCTTTCTTTTGTTTGTTTCTTCAAGCTTTTAAGACTAAATAAAAAATGTATTATTTAACTTTCTAGCCATACATTTTTTAAACCTGATTATGTTTTCTTTTGGGTAGCAAAAAGCTCCCTTAAAATAAGCTGTGTAACGTGTAGAAATAAGACTTTTCTTTGCAGTCTGATTATAGCTTTGGACAACATTTTAAAGCCTACTAGCAATTGTAAATCAATATATGTCAATTAAATGTACATGTGGCTGCCAGATCAAATTTGTTCTATATTTATTTACTCAGTTTGGCTGCTACCAGTTATTTCACCTTTTATCAACTACAAGCAGCATGAAGCTAACAATGAAGAATGATGCAAATATAATGATCCTATTGACTTAGCCAGAGATTCATTCCTTGAGAGAGATTGACTGCACCTGCTGAAACAGAAGCTACTTAGGTAATGGACTTAGATGAACTAAATATCAACTGAAACTCTTACAGAATGGCCATCATGGTATTCACCCCCTGAGAATACCTAGATAATAGTCAATTCTTGTTAGAAGCTGTATCACAGCTCTGCTTCAGGGAACATTAATGTTCATCATAATGGCCTCCACAGCTCAGAAAGTTCAGAAATACCAGGGAGTGAAAACACAAGGGAGTTTCTCTTCAAAATACTAAAAATAATTTACAGCTATGGTTTTCCTCAGCTTTAAGGAAGACACAGCCCCTTCTTTCTTGCCCCTTACCAGTCGCATGGCTAGGTTTCCTCTAGCTTGATTTCAGCCCTACCTGTGATCCTGCACTGCAGGTGGACACTGAGTATGGAGAGCTGTCAAGTACAGCACTAATTCCCCTCAGGAGCAAATGGGGAATCAATACCGCCTGAATTCATTATCTGCTGGTACATCTGCATTGCCTCTGTAAATTGTTGTTCCTAATAAGTGACTAAATCAACATCCATTTCTCTATATTAATGTGAAAATTTGAAGATTTTTCTCTATTTCGAACAATTCTCTAGGCAATTGCAGTTACAGGAAGGTACCATCTCTGTGGTTAATCTAAAATATGTGATGGGAGCTTTGATTCATACACTACAAATGCTCTTTCCACTTATACTTTTAAGATGTGTGAAGCAGATTTTCCTTGTTCATTCAATGGCCTGTGCACGTGAAATCTCACCTTCCTTATGGAAAAAGAAGTCCAGACAGTTATTTGTGTAAAACCTGAATCACTCAACCATTTTCAGTGCTTTTTAAAATATATTTTTAATATAGATTTGTCAGTTTTCCAAGCTTAGTAGGTGCTTCTGGTGCCCCAGACTGACATCCAGCTCACAGCACTTCACCCTTCACCTGCCCCTCTGCCAGGACACTATTTTGGCTCCACCTATCTCACATCACTTGAGACAATTGCCTTTATCCTTTAATATTCACCCTCTGTTTTTTCCCACTTTTATAAACTCTGTTGTGTTCACTTGTTCAGGTTAAGGATGGAAGGAGTTCCAGAGACAGTAACCAAGGTCAGCCATAGCCGTAGGATGGCCAGGCAGGGCAATGGGGATACAGGTGGGCTAAGGTCAGGCTGTCATTCCAGCTGGTGGGCTGGAGGCACCCCGCAGCCTGTCTGAAAGGGCTCTGTTCATGGTCACCGACAGCACTGTCTCTAAGCTGGCCCTGAGCCCGGGGAGTCCAACACCAGAGCTGTGGTACCTTGACATGAACATTTTTAGAGAGGAATGGGAAAATTCACCTTGCCTGTATGTAGAGGAAGAGTTTGTTTTGGGGCCTTGAGGTCCTTTTGGTTTTTTGGTTTGTTTGCTAATTTTCTGGGAGGTTACATATATAGCTACTGTCTTCATTTTCAGCTCTTGGAATGTGCCTAGAGGTAGGATGGGACTGATAAATGACACAACAGAAACAGAGTGTCTTCCTGATGTCTAAAATATTCTCATTTTGATAAGATGCAATTTTACGATGTGCAATTGTCATACAGGTGGGGAAATATCCTCAGAGTTATTCTCCAAAATTGGGAAGAGCCTTTGGTTCATGAAGCGCTGTAGGGAATATCAGATTTTGTAATTTGCTGCTCTTTATTTATTAGCTGTGCCTAAACTTGGTATGTCTGAGTGTATTGGATGGGCAATATTTTTAACATTTTTCTTCAAAAACTAACTGACTTCCTGGATGAGAGCTCTTGGAACAAATAGCTATTTCTTCTTGCTTTCTGCTTCTTATTACCAAACACATTTTCTATTGTTATCAATATGCAATTTCAGTATAAACAGGTCGATTTAACACAGATCTGTTTCATCACAGATAAAAATAATTTCTTGATTAGAACCATGAGGAGCATAACTAATCATTGATGCAGTGTATGTAGCTTAACTGCACGCTCAGGAATAATATTTTTGCCTCCCAATAGGCATGGCTAATAGTTGGCTTTCATGAGCTGAAGTAATAAAAGCATACAATGTCCCATAATATTAAAAAACTTAGATGGACTGTTAGATATAATGCTTGTGCTCCAGGTATGCCTAAGACCTGGTCTATCAGGATTTATCATTTCTGGCAAGGCGTTATTGGGGAGTTCTATATTGCTCTTCCCAATGTCTTTGGTTCCAGTAGGTTTATGGGCTGGGTAAAAAACCAGCTCTGCTCTGCTTTCCAGCGGAACTTACGTATTTCCTTGGGAAAAGGGGCTCCCAAGGAGTCCCAGCATGTCTGTAAGTGGTCCTCTGTGTATGACATAGCCAAGGTCAGACTGTACTGTGCCTGATCCAGTAAATTCTGATGGATTTCATCAGAATCATCAATAGGATGGTTTTACTCCTGCCTTTGAACTAGTCAATTGCAACCCCATATTGCTAGAGAAATGAAGCTGTTCTGTTTTGCAGGTCCGGGTACACGGTCAGCACAGGCTCACACACTGCTCCCCAGTCTGACACTGCCTATTTCAGAGTTCTCTGTTGATTAACTGCGTGATTCTGACTCACACACACCTCTGTTCAGAGCTTTTGCTTTACCTAAGTGCAATAGAAGAGCAATGAAAGAGAGATGGCAGCAGTCAACATTCTGTCTTTTAGGGGGAAGTCCTCCTACTAAATGTCTTTGTCTCCTCATTCTGTTCTTACCCTGAACTTGTTTATGATTTAAAGCCCTATAAAGTTGTTTAATCTGCATTGGTTTATCTTCACACTGAGAGTATAAAAGCATCAGACACATAGGTTATCTTTCGCTTGTGGCCGTATATCAGGAACGCAGAACACACACAAGCCTTGCTCAGCAATTCTTGAACAAGTCACTGGATCAGACAGAACACAGCTAAGCCTGAACCTAAGTGCATTGAAGTGTTTACAATTAGGCCCTTTATAAAGGCCTAATTATAATAAAAAGTAAAATAGACATAAAATGCTACATGTCAATTACTTATAAGTCATCTCATTCAAAACTTGGGCAAGATCCTGTACATACATTTTTAGAGCTCTGTATTAGTGAGAATACAATGATTAGAACAGCAGGGACCAACCCTTGCCTTTTAGGATCTATCCTAATAAAATAGGAAATTATTTTGTTCCTAATAAATAGATGTTGCTAGACAAATATTTAAACAGAAAATGTGGTTAACCGTCAGCAAAACTCTATAATTTCAGACTGTGTTCATAGTGTACAAAATAGAGAAACCTAAAAGAGAGAAAATACTGATTCTTTTTCTGTTTGGTTTCTCCTAGTAATAGGTTAGTTACATATTGTAGTAACATATGGAAAGAATAGGTCAAAACTTTTCATGAAAATATAGTTTCCAAGGATAATCCCAGACATAGAAGGAATTGTATTTTAACTGTTGAAGTTCTATTTCAGTCAAATATTATTTGTAATTTCCCAGGACATCCAGTTGCTTGGTTTTACTACTATTTGCAGTTTCTATTAATGATCTCCCACATTAATGCTTGTCATCAAATATTCATTTACATAGTGATTGTGCTACTATTTGGCAAGTCAGTCTTCTACTGAAGAAAATACTTCAGCAGTTGAGAAAGAGAACAGAGGGATTAAACGTGTTCCATGGGCAGTTGCTACCAGAGATCTTTTTAATTTTGGTTGATAGGGGTTGAGACAACAAGGTATCACACTGCCAAACCTAATCATGGCGACCAATAAAGGTGTTGGTAAAGGATGGTTTAAGTTTGTTGACATTAACTTTACAAATAATGAGAGACTGCTCACATGAAAGAGCTCTTGTCCAAAAAAAGACATTGAAAAATATGTGTTTGTATCACTAAGGGGACTTACATTGAAAACATGTGAACAGTGGTTGCACTTTGTGCGAACCTCCTAATAAACTTGTGTGCCCTTTTTATGCAGAGTAAACATAAAATGATTAATTCCAGGTTAGGTTTTTTCCTGTTTCTTTGGATTTTATTTGATATTTTATTTAGATGAAGCTGTAACTCAAACTAAAAGCTATGAAATGTTGTACTGATGTACTTCTAAATGTTTTGTACTGGACTAAATCACTTCGATACTGTGAATTCCATCTTAGATCACTGTAACGCATCTGTCCCTGAGGGCATAAAACCAGAACAGCTTGAAGGGGGATAAACTTGTCCTCTGAAATTCCAAAGCTCTCATGCAGTGGAATGGATGCTTTATGGATTTTCAAATTTTTGTAAGTTTTACTGTCTGAATTCCTGACTCCATGCAAGCCAATGGCCAATCCTTGATAGACTACAGAGGAACTAAAAACTCACTATTTTTTTTCATTAATTTCAAATGTTCTATTTTTTCACTTGCTAACATTGTCCTATCATTGCTTTTCTAAAATAGCTTCCTCCAATAATGATGTTCATAATTAGTGATATTACTATTATTGTTATTGTTGTATTTTTATTATTTGCAATATTCATGGTGTTTTATGAACTTTCTTTAAATGTATTGCCATCACAGCGGAAAAAAACCCCAACCACTTGTTTCAGCAGACATATTAGTTATTTGATATATCAGAAAACTTGAAACTTTGTGGCTGAGAACATGCGATGTAAATACTGTGTTCTGCACTTCTATCAAAGCATTACTGAATTGTACTGTTCTGTGCTTCTTTAGTGGGATGCTGGACCCCAGAGGCCAGGTTCAAAGGCACAGCATGTTTAAGAGTCAGTAAGGATGTTCAAGGTCAGCCAGGCAGCTGAGTCCTCAAAAACACAAGTTACTTTTCTAAAGTCAGTCAAAAAGGAAGGTAATCTAAACTATTTGGTTCTTCACTTGGTGGTTTGTGTAATGTGCCTGCCTCTCAAGGGGCAATCATATTTTCTTAAACAGTCAACAAAATGCTGTGAAAATATACAAAGTGTGGAAGAAGTAAACCACAAGGTTCCACTCAAAATGGAATCATAAATTATCATGTGATTAAAATGTGAGACTTATATTTGCATCTTGGAAGGAAGCACATGCATCCTATGATCTTTTCATCATTGCAGCATTACTCATGATACAAAGTTTATCTCTGCAAGTTTTTGGGGGTTTGTTTTGGTTTTGTTGTTACAAATTCTTGGGATTTTTACTTATTTTACTCTGAATATGTAAAATGTAACACTGCTGTCCTATCAGAGAAGTAAAGAAAATTCAAAAGTCAAAATCATAGATATGAGTCAATAATTAAAATCAGTAGTGTTTCACCAACTAAAAAATATATTTAACACATTGACATGTTGATTAGAAAATGTAAAGAGAAGAGCAATGAGGATGCTGAATGTTGTATCATAAACAACTAAACAGTGTAGAACTTGTTAGCCTCAAAAAGAGAAGACAGCTGGGTAACACAGGTATATAAATTAGGAGTAACATGATAATAATAAAAAGGGAAGTAATGATTATTCAATATAATTAAGAAATGAAATTATCAAGTGACAAGTTCAAAACAAATAGAAAGAGGTATTTCATCCCAAAGTAGAAATTGCTTCCAGAAAATCATTGTTATAGATTTTCAGGGATGCCAGAAATTTACAAAGGTACAAAAGCAAATCAACACATTTGAAGATGACAAATACATCAAGGGTCATATGCATGGAGTAAATTTACACTGGGATTTCAGAGGGACAGCTTTGCCCACCTTTAAGATGTTTTGGCTTTATGGCTTCAGGTACAGAAGAGTTGCAGTGGTCCAAGACAGCAATTATGACCTCAAAGTGATTTATTCCTATAAAGAATAGAACTTTCTAGAACTATATCAGCAGCAAATTCACAGCTTATAGCATGATTTCCAAGCTGTTTACATATATATTATTTCTGGTTTAGGAAGTCCTTTGCTGCAAGAAAATAAGTGGGTGTATTGGGTGTATAGGTGGGTATATGTTTTACCTTTTCAGCCCTCTTCAGCCACTATCAAGGACAGGCTATAGACTAAATGAGCATTTAGTCTGACCTCATACACTTTTTAGTTGTTTTTTTCTTAATACTTGCATGGCTATATCACATACAAGTAACATATGAAACCATGGACAAACTCAGAAACTGAGAGTGTATTTGGGCAGCTCTAGATGAGGTAGTGTTTTTAAAACATTCAAATTAATGTAACATCAATGATTTTGCAAATTCTTCTTTCAGGAACTCTTAAAATAGAGCTAATATTTTAAGCGAACAAATTTATTGTCCTTTGCTGGATAGTCTTCAAAAAGCTGGTTTTGTCTCTGTAGCAGGAGATGAGAATCTGAACAAACTTTTAATGTAAATATGTATGACTTGTAAAAAACGTATCCATGAAAAAATAATAGTTTTGCAACTTTTTGAGAGCTATGTTAGAGATGAAGATCTTCTAAAAAATAATTTTTTCTTTTTTTTTTTTGTACATTGTCGTAATTTGAGTAAGAGATGTCTGTATGCAGAGGGAAAGAACAAAATATAAAATCTGGTAGTAACACTCTTTCTTTAGCACTAGCACGGCACAACCACCTCTGATTAGCCAATAAGTTGTATTAGGTATGATCTAGCTGACTTTCTATAAGCTATAAAACAGAGCAGTCGCAGCAGAATATGCTGTAGTCTCCTGAGGATCATTTACATGGACTTTTATCTGTCCATGTACATACAGATATAGTGACAAAATGGTGTTTTTGTTCCTGTGGCTTGCACAGAGCGATGCAATCTGTTCATTGCTACAATGGACATTAATCATTATTCATACATATCTGTGCAGTTTTCATTTATTGGCCAACCTGACTTTGATAAGAGGCATCATTATTACAGTCTCCATGAGTTAATGGAGTGGTAAATGCTTCTGTCACGTGTCTTGGAAAGGAAAGCCAAAGAATGTGGTGAGATGAAGCATTGAAACTTGCATTGAACAATTCACTTTTTTTTTTAAATGTAGCCTTTCTAATAGTAAATTATTTTTTGTTTTATACATTTTCATTTATTTTTGATTGTTGATTGGGGTTGGGTTTTTGGGTTTTTTTCTGTAAAAATAAGAATTTACATCATNAAACTTGCATTGAACAATTCACTTTTTTTTTAAATGTAGCCTTTCTAATAGTAAAATTATTTATAGTTTTATACATTTACATTTATTTTGATTGTTGATTGGGGTTGGAGTTTTGGGTTTTTTTCTGTAAAAATAAGAATTTACATTATCTGGTTTCAAAGCATAAAGACGTCCTCCATATTTTATCCATAGAAAAAGGACAGTGCACTGGCAGACTGCTGACCCGCAGCCTGAAGCAGACTCATCAGAGCTCCTCCAGTAAGAATTAGAAGTCCCACATAAATAGGAATATGTAGAGTTTAATTCTTGTCTTCTTTCCCTTTCAGACAATTCTGCCAAGGCTCTCAGCCTGTATTCTGACACTGTAAATGCTTACACATGTACCGATCTGCATGAATGTGAGATGTTACTGTGAATACAGGGCCAAAACCAGAAAGCTTTTGTGTCAGCGATGCTGCTCATGTGCATAAAACTGTGCCAACATCTACGAGATCAAGGCTCAGGGGAGCAATTAGCACAGATGGTTTTGTGTGGTACGTATCTGTCTGTCAGGACCTGGCCTGAGACCAACGACTCATGTTACATTGGTCAGTGAGTAGTGTTTCATATCAACTGTAGTTTACCCCTGATTTGAACTGAACTGGAAATTATGAAATGGGATTTAAACTCTTAATGGGCCCATTTCTCTTTCAAAAAAATTGAAATGCTAATATATTATTTTTTTATAGACTTATTTGAAATTCATTTGAAAACCATGCTATAGCTACTATTCTTTTATTACACATTCTCATGAAACACAGAGTAAGGATAATTGAACTAAATGAATATTTGAATATTTTAATGGTCTAATTCACTGTAGTTCTCCTGTGGCCTGTTTTAGTATGGTTTTGGTTTTAGTTTTTTGTTTGGTTTTTTTTTGGTTTTATTTTTTTGATTATCACTTTTCTGAAAGAGGTTTTCAGGTTCTCTTATGTTAGACCAATCTTCCTCCTTCCTCAGAGGCAGAGTATAACTGTTAGAACTATAAGGATACTTTTTACACGTGTCTGATGGTTCTTTCCTGAAGGCCCAGTAAGGGACTTTTGATCTCCAGTTTATTCCTTTGAGAACATGTAATATTTTAAAATTATAATTCAGCTAAATTAGCAAATCTTGTTTCATTAGAACCCCCTCACTAAGCAAGCAGGGAGCCTAATTAGATGCCAGCCCTCTGGGATATATCCGCACCTGCAGAAGAGGGCTTAGATCTCAGGTGTAAGCCTGGGGGTGATTTCTCTCTCCCCTCCCACCCCTTCCCTTAGCAGACTTGTTATTTTACCTTTAAATGCTGATGGATGGCTAGCTCCTGAGCTGTGATGGATTCTGCGTGGCACGGTGGGTGATAGTGAAGCAGGTGTGTGAGAACAAAGACTGGTTTGTTGGTGCTTCTGTGATTCTGTCTGTAGGGGTCCTTTCCTTTAATGGCAGCAATTTAGACCTGCAGCAATTTGGCGGTTTTGCAGTTATATTAGACTTCCACATCCAGTTTGGGGAGAATAGCAAAATCTCATCATCTCTTTAAAATAAGAGTGTTTATAGCAAAACCATCTTAATTTGTTAAGAACAGATTTCCATTATTCTGCATTGATCCATTAATCTATTCTCTCTTAGTGCAGGGAAAATACAGTAAGAGAACGAAGAGGAGGAGGTAAGTGTGGTGGTGGGAAGAAAAGCGTGGTGGAAGGAAGTAGGAAATACATCAAACAATTATCTATTTAAATTTTTTTCAGAATTCTTTGTTGCTCAGAAGACTTTCTACAACACTTCCTTGCAAGATGCTGTTTTGTGCATATAATAAGGAATTTTTCTCTTATTTGTCTGTAATGTTAAGTACCCACTGCAATTGGAAGTATAAAATGCTTTAATGTTGGTATTCTGCATTTAAACTAAAATGCAAAATTCCAATCGTTCCTAAGGAAAAGGAGCCCAAAGGCAAAGTAGCAATTAACACTTGAAAAATTTTGCTGGGGGAAAATAACCCCTTTATATATTTGCATACTAATGTAAATTAGAAATGAATAAATTTATGGAATAATTAAAGTGATTTAATATTTACAGCTTAGTTCAATATTTGAAATTATGCTGCCAAAGTTTTTCAAAACCACTTGTGCTCTCAGCAAGGTGGCACCATGAGGACTGGTTTTAGTATTTAGTATTTGTTCTTTCAATTTTACTTTGTAACTGACCACAGGAAAGATGTGATCATCCTCTTACTCCCTGTAAAGGTGAACTGCCCTGAGAACAATTTGCAAGAATCTATAGTACCATGTTGGCATATGGCTTTGCTAACAAAATATGTACACAGACCATATGAAAGGAATTTTTTGGGGGATTTTGTTTTTTAACATAATTGAAAAAATAACTGAACTTTTAACCACATTATCAGACAAAAAAATTAATTGATGCAACTACTATTATTGGAGGGGGAAGAAAATACAGAGAAAGCCATATGGAGGTAATAGAAAACTCAGTGAAAGAATGGATTCTTCTGACATTCAGCAGCTTAATATAAAAGAAACAGAGTCGTATTTTATGGCAGTAAACAAGAAGGAAGCACAGAAATTGCTAAGTTGCCTTCTAATTCGCAAATATTTTTCAGGTAAAAGAAATAGACAAATAAAAACCACTGAGAAACTTCTTAGCTTATTCGGCCTTGTATGTGTCATAGCTTGGTCTCAGTCTCATCACAGACTCTCTGTGCAGTGTTATATAAATAACTAAGGCTTCATCAGTGAAACGTATTTTCCTTCCAATTTTTTCCCTGGTCTGTAACATATTTACTCTCTTTTTTTTACTCTGAGCTGAAATTGGATTTTTGATTACATATGAAATTTATGGGCTAACCATTTTTGAGCAGAATGGAAAATTGACTTAAAAAGAGGAAGAGAAAACTGAAGGGAGGCTGTAAAGGGAAGCTTTGCCTTTGCCTGGTGTTGGCAAAAAGCCAATGAAACCTCATGTTGGCAGGTGCTTTTATGGTATGAGGCTTTTTCCACCTAAATTATGTTTATTTATGCAAGAGGAGAATTCGTACGAACTTTTAAGATCTAAACTTTGGTCTGAACGAAAGATATTCTTAGATCAGATACTGATGCAAAAAATATCAAGAAAGAACGTTGCAACCAACTCAAGTTGGAGAGCTTACTGTCTTTTCAAATCTTTAACCTACCTGAGAAACCAGCTGATTTCTTTTTCACCCTGCAAGGAGTGTGAATTTTCTTGGGAATGCTTCCTACTAGTTCTACCTATCTGCAGTTCTGTAGTGCAAAGATGAAGTATGTGAAGTAAATTGTCAAAAATATTTCTGAATGTTTTATAGATATGGAGATGAATTCTTGCATTTCATATCCAAAGTATTGTGAACTAAAGTTTTCAACAAGTATTTCCCTTCTTGTTCCTCATTCCTACTGTGAGAAACTGGTAACATACTTAATGTCTGTGTTTATCCAGTATATAAACAGATGCTTCCTCAGGAATTACACCTTCTTCAGGAATTGCACCTTCTCCTTGAGCAATTAATCTTACTGAAGCAGAATCCTTGTGTGGTATTCTGATCAGCAGAAGGCATGGGTTATTTATTCCAATTAATCATCTAAAGGTCACTGATACTCAGTATGTTTTATGTTCATATTCACACAGGCAAGCACAGGAGGGTAAAAAATTTCAGGAATAATTGTAGTTGTCTATACCAGTAAGGCCTCAGGGTTGGAAGGGACATGAGAGATTGCATCTCTTACTAGTCAGAGACATAAAGATTTTATTTTGCTCTTTATTTTAAGAATTGTTACAACAGGACTGAAGATAATCTCCATTATCACCCTTCAGATTCACTAATCTTACAGAAAAAAAATTTCCTGTGCTTTTAAGAGTCTTTTTGTACTCAGGGCATGGCTGTGTAGTAGAACTAAAGCACCCTAACAAACCACAAATAGTGTTTAGCCAAACGTTTACTGGGGGAATTTAGAAAATAACATATTAGTTGAAGTGGATTAATGCTCTAGGACATGTTTTTGGGTACAATATCTGCGGCAGATTATATACAAGGACGATGTGACTGTCAAGTAAATTAAATGAAACATCTCCAGTGTGTGAAGTTACAGAATAATGAAATTTAAATACAAATAATGACTTAATTTATCTTAATTTACAGGCTGCACCCTAAATCAGATATGAGATAAAAGAGTCTGAAAACTGGCACTTGATCTGTTTGTTCTGTAAACTCTGGAAAGTGTCCATTTGCTTTTTTAAAAAATTTGTCTGAAGGATACTTTTTAAATACCAATTATATGTTTGATCAGATCAGAGCTAAACACTTTTTCTAAACCTAGAACTGCATAGATAGTACATGGTTTTTATATCAAGTCTTACACAAGCTATTTAACATTTTATCAACAATACAATTGCTGTGGGCTACTCTGCAATATTCTTGTTATGAGAGTCAAGCATTTGCAAAGACAGACTGGTAGGGAAAAACCTTCTCAAAATTGATTCAGAGTTAAACTGAGAGGTGTAAGCATTTCTGGGTTGAAATCTGAGTTAAGAACCTGCGTGGCAATATAACAATTCTTAATAGTTGTTTATGGATGCTTTTATAATTGCAGTCCTGCTGCTTAAATTAACTACAAGAAATTATCTTAACAAGGTAAAATCTGACAAGTGGGTCATACAGAGCCACCTTCCTGATTTTTCTTTCTCTCATTCTTTCATAAAGAAATGAAGAAAAATTCAAGCTCTTTGTGCTCAGATCTGTAAGATCATTTGCAACACAAGCTATTGCATTTCAAATGGGATTGAGGACATTTTTTTTGCCCTGGGTTTTGAGGCCAGTATTAACATTTCATAGTTTCCTTAATAATGAAAGGCACAACAGGGAAAACTAGTATCTATCTAATGAAAAAGAATATCTAGTGATTGCTATGAATAAACCAACAGATCTTCTAAAGTGTGTAATGGCAAGCTGCAGAGTTAAATGAAAGCGAGTGATGCTCATTAGAGTCTGCTATGACACCTAGTTAGATTCATTAGTGCACAAACACAGGTTTAAACTGCAGAAGACAGGCCTATAGATTCATCTGCAATGGGTTGTAAGTGAACAAAAGGAAAAGGGAACGGTTAAGAAAGAAAACGGTATTGCAAAAGTACTGTGTAGGAAACGAATTCGTTACTGATTGCTTTTATTAAAAACAAAATTTTCTTTGGGCCATTTATATTATATGTAAGCATCTAAAAATCACAAAATCCAAAATGAAATAATCAAAGCCTCTGAATTGACCTTCTGATCCCTAACAAGCTTTTTGCTTTAGGATTACCTGTCTCAAACCCATAAACCACCTCCAAAAAGGGATGTTTCTTTTGCTCTACTTTCCAGCAGGACAGGCTGCAGCAGAACTGGGTGATGATATTCTGTTTCAAAGGATGCCGCCAAAGTTTAGGGGTTTTTTTACTATTCCTTCTATCCTCATTCATGATAATATTTTAGGTTATTAATAAAAAAGAATATTAACCTGTTGATTTCTTAGCACTATTTATGCCACTTCTTCCTTTTTGGCTTGGCCAAATACAATGGCCTAGATGATTTCATTCCATTTTTGAGCTGCTAGCATAACAGCATTGAATTTAATAATATAACTATGATCCCAGCTCCTTACAACAGGAAGGGAGTTCCTGGGAACTCTTTTCAAAGGGACTTCCTACACTGGCACCCACAGGGAGGAGTGGGATGGGGCACACTCCTTTCCCTGAGCTGGGAGAGGAAGCCAAGAGGCAGTCGGCTGCTGCAGGACTTCTCAGCTGGAAGGAGGTAGGAAGCCAGGACCAGAGGAAGAAGGCATGAGAGGTGCTGTCGTGACTTGCAGACCCACTGGTGGAGAAGTGGGGAAGGGTAGAGGTGCAGAAGCAGCTCAGCACTGCCAGGGTTCTCTTCCTCAGCGCCGTGGCTGCGGCATCCCTCAGCTTCTCCAGAGGGGAACTCCTTGCCACAGGGAGTTTGAGAGGATCCTCTTCCTCAGTGGGCTGCTATATGACCACCAGAAACCAACAGTAGTCACTAGGCAGAAAAATGTGAATTTATTCTCAAAAATGTGTATGTTAGTAAAAAAGTTAAATTTGTCTCAGTGACATACATTAACAATACATTTTTTTTTTTTTTGTGGGAAACTTTGCCCTGCTTGCTTTTGAGTATTTTCTGGCTAATCTATCATCATTTCTTTGCTTTTTCCTGTTGCTATATACAAGATAATGGAATAATAATCAGCATTTCTAGAGTTAAGTCCCACTACAGGCCTTCTTTGCAAATGAGCTGCTACAAATACTGCAGACAAGCATGTAGAGTTGCATCGCTCCTGTATATTTGCAGAGCAGTTGCTCTCTTCTGGGTTTTATCAAGTGGCAGGAGGCTGCTGTTTGGATCTAGCTGCTAGAGTAAGAACCTGTTTTTCTGGAGAGTGTTTTGGAAAGGATAATTATGTGGGAAGAGTCATTTAAATGTACTACTTCATCATAATAATAACTGAATAAATGGGTTTAGTGAGATTGAATTACTGAGTCCAATTTCTGTACAGTGTGCAGCAAATCTTAGGCCTTTCCACTAGAAAACTTAGAGTTTTTCTTAGGTATTAGAAACTCCAGTGTAGCTTTGGCAATAGTGCTGATTTACATAATAACAAAAATTTGAATTCTTTCAGTCATTGCCACATCTCTTTACAATACCCTGTCATCAGTCACAGCAGTTTCAAAAAGTTTGGGCTGCTTCTGGGGCATCAGGTTTGAAGTGACGCAAATGATGGGTTCACACTCCCAAGTGTCATGTTTTATGACAGTCTGCAGAAAAGGAAAGGTCACCAAATGCCCCAAAACAAAGAAGGAATTTTAATTATTAGTCTTAGCAAACTAAGTAATTCAAGTGATGCAAATTATCTGAGTAATGTCAGGTTAACTCCTGACATCATAAATCAAGCCTATGGATGAGCTGCATAACCTTGTGAACTAAGCAAGACCTTCACAGAGCTTAAAGGGGAATTCTCCAGTTTATAGGTTATTAAAAATAAGACAATTTGAGGTTTTTTGCCTCTCCATACAGTTATTGAACATGAGAAAACTGGAGAGCAGAAATTTTCAGTGCTTCAAGATTCTTTGCTCAATGAACTCTCCGCATATTTCTGGAAAACTCTCATTCCTTTTCTAATCAGCCCAGTGCTGCTTTGGCAGCAAGCCCTTGTCTCCACCTGCATGTCTTTTCTAGAGTCACAATTGGCACAAAGGAGCTACAGTGCCAGGCTAGGGATCCAAACAGCCAGGGAACAGAAGAAATTAAAAATAATGCTTTATTAACTCAAGGCAGCATGCTGAGACTTTGACACAGGCGTGGAAAGACAAAAGCATCTTGACAGACATTTTAGTGTAATCCAAATGTGAATACATTGTACACAATGCTGTACTTCCCAGTGGCAGTGAGGAGCTGCTCTGCACACGGATAAACCAGAGGAATTAGAAAGTACCTTGTTATTGTGGTCAAGTGGGTATGAAAGGGGAGTAGTCACTAGATTTCTTGATGAGAGTGACCACAATTCTGAGAGCAATAGGACTGGCTTTATTCTTTCCAACCTCCAGCTTACTGTTCACTGAGCTCATTTAAATGAGAACTCCAATTTGTAAGAGCAGTGAAATGTGAACTCATCCTTGTGTGCGGCTAATGTGGCCTGAGCGTCATCAGAATGTCCAATTGTTTTCCTTCATCACAGTTCACACACATATATTGCCAGAGTAGAGACAAATTGAATGTATCTTGTTGAGTCCGGCATGTTTCTTTTCATACAGTGGCAAATGGAAACTGTTTCCCTTTAATTTTATGGTTTTTTTGCTAGCCTTCAGTTCCTCCAGCAGTCATCCCAAAAGCATGTCCTAATGGGACATTATGTGGCATTTCAAGTGCTTAAATGCCTACTAAATGATGTATCTAGCCACCTGCTGTGGCTAATGGCAGATGAGGTGCGAGAGAAGGATGTACCTTCCTCACTGTGTGATGAACACTCCTCACTGACTGAGGCGAGGGGAGGGAGGGACTCCCCATGGCAATTTCTTCACAGCCTGCAGCATGGGATTTGCTTATCCCACCTCTTAAGAGTTAGAAATGTGGCAACCATAAAATGATCCAGCTAAATAGGGATATGGAGATAATGTAAGACAACACTGTTGCAGAGTATGTAATGTGAATGAATATATAATTTAATATAGGTAAGTGCAGGAATGAGATGTTGATTTAATGAGACACTATTACTTCTTGTTACTGGGGACACAAAAAGATGGAAGTTTATTTCTGCGTGACTCAATTCTTCTTTTTTTGCTTGACTGCACAGCAAACAGTAGTCAAACTAATGGTCCTGACTCATTTAAGGATAAACAAGTGCTACTGTCCTGTCTAGACATGTATGGCATGTAATGACCTACCTTCCAATTAAATCTCTTCAAAAGCTGTAGTTAAAGCCCAGTCTTCAGTTTACAAAGACCACTCAAAAAGACTAAAACTAGTATTGAACAGACAATGTGCATCCAAGTCATCTTTTAGTGTTGTTCAAAGAGAAAAACAAGAAGAAGAAAAAAGAATTGCTCAATACCTTGACTAAAAATGAACGATGCATCTTTTTAAGATATTAAAGGCATGTGGTAACAAGAAGTAAATTTTCTGTCCTGAGGACTTAAAAAATAGACTGTTAGGCATAAACCAAATATACTTTTAATATTTTACAAAATAGTATGTAGACTGACCTCACACCTTAATGATACAAATTATTGTAAACACACTGTGCATTTGAATAATGTAATTTAGTCAATCACTCTTGGAAAACACATTTTTTAAGCAACAGTGTTAGTAGGATTTGACCTGTTTTCATCTTGACTAGTTTTATGTGTTGCAACTTATTAATAGGCAGCCCATCTCTCAGAACTGACAGAAAGTTCAGTGGTTTGGAATGGTCTGGAGATGCAGTTAGATACAGTAGCCCACAGATGGAGATGGTGCTTTCTTTTTATATTATTTGGTAATTATGCAGACCTCTATAGATGGAGATTTAAACAAGAAGAAGGTCTTAACAATTATCATTAGGTGAGTTTCTTAAAAAAAAGTAAAATCTACTGTTGTTCCTTTGGAACTTTATTAAATCCATTAATGTGTTCTGAAAAGATGAATTGAAAGATGAATTAGATTGTGCAGATAATAAATTCAGCTTTGGAGATAGGAAATGGCATTTAATTTTAATATTCAAAAGCAATTTAAATATCTTAGGTGTTTACAATATTTAAGAAAAAAGTCTTTATTTTTGAAAGAACAAATGATCAGTGTGTCAGTTATTTGAGGGTTAATATTTGTATATCTATTCTTTATAAGCCTTGCTGAGTTTATCCCTTTTTTATTGAACTTTATATCCTTCATGCCTTATAGCTCTGTCTCATAAAGTCCTCTGTCATCTATTCCCGGATAAATATTACCTTGTGTACCATCACACACTTTTATGATTTTTTCTGCATGAAACAGTGATTCTTGATGTATTTCTGTTTTCATTTCATGCTATCTAAGCCTCTATAATTCAATTACATACTTTAATCACAGTGTTACCATGAGACGATAAATTTCCTGTGGTTTATTTAAACTACATTTTAATTTTGCTGTTGTGTTACTCTTGGGGTCTAGAAGTCTACAGCTGGCAGCGAAAGGAAAGGTGATCTAGCATAGACAAAGTTTTACAGCAACACAAAAATAAAAAAAAAAAGGATTTTTTTTTTTCTGATTTACCACTACTCTCTCTGGAGAACCTTCATTAGCCATTGTGGGAATACCAGTGAAATTAGCACTTGCCTACAATGTTTTTAATACAGATTTGACTCAGAAAGGAGGAACTGGGTGTAGGGGGACTGAAGGCATGGTTCTAAATGATTTAAATGTTGCCTCACAGCAGAGTTAGGACTCCAAGAAAACCATATAGTGCTGACTTTTCCTGACTTCCAGGGATCAAACTTTCTAAGGAGACTGTCTTCTGAGCAGTATATTGCACAATGCAACGCCCATAACAGGGCAGATACGGGTATATTCTCCCTGTGTTATGGGAAACAATAGGGGAGGACTGTTCAGAAAACTGCTACTCTTTTTCTGCAGAAAAAGTGAATGTGAATACTTCACAAAATAATTTCAGACATGTTGTAGACATCTCCCAGCAACTTCATATCTCGAGTTGAGCACTATCCTTTGCAGTATAACTATAGATTTCAAACATGGCAGTTTGGGACTAGTTTTTGAAAAGAGCCTATCTTCAGGATATTTTTTCATTTTTTAACAAGTAGACCTTATCTCTGGTTAAAGCAGCAGAGTGGGATGGAATTATCAGGACCCCAACATGTAAATAACAAGTAACTGTCTTATGGACAGTTAGAGGAAATTATTACAAACTTCAGGGATACTCAGTGAGAATCTTAAGACTGGTGAATTAGATTTTCATGCTTATTAGTTTGGTCATTGAAATGTTATATCAAAATACTGTTGGTTTTTTTTCTTGTAAATTAATGAACTCTCAAAATTTTAAACCAGCAACAATTTTCTACTTGTAGTTTGTCAGGTAAACTATAGTTTTATGTAACTGCAAAATAGTTGAGCTGAATAGCAGCTGGAGGTAAAGTTTAGAAAGCCAGATGAAAGCTGCTGCACTGGCATACTGTCCATTATGTGGTCACCATTAAGATTCCAGGACTTAAAACACACTGTTAAAACTGTTAGCAAAAATTAAGTGGCCAAGACTGGCAGTGAAAACAGAGGATGAAGAAGCTGAAACTGGTTGCTAAGCTACAAAAAGGCTTTTGCTAACAGGTGTACATGAATGGAGTGCAAAAAGAGCAGCATCTTTGATACAGTAAAGTTACTAATTGCATTATTGGTTCTTAGCAGATGCAGTGCAGGTTGTCTTTATAAAGAATACATTTGCTTGTGGCTAAAGGGTGACATACTAATGAAAGTGACTGCTTGGCACTTGTAACTCTTTTTATCCCCCTAAAGGCTGTTTCTTAAGTACAGTAGAATCCATTTTTTTTTTTTTATTTTTAAGGGACTGAATAGCCTTTTATGCTTAGAACCTAGTTAATGTTTTGTTTGCAGATGTTCTATTAATTTTTTTTTAAGCAAACACTTCACGTAGAACTAAATTAAAGTATGTCTTCAAATATATCTATTTTAAGAGCTGTTATTTTGACCAGCATTGTTGAAGGATAGATATTTGGGAAAGTGCTTTAGGCAACTTGCAGTTCCACAAATCATAAAGCAAGGGTATAATTAGGCTTCACCAATAAAAGGTAGTTCTACAAACTCAGAAGATTCCTCAATACATAACGTTATCAGGTGACTTATTTTTCTTAGTCTCCCAGACATGAATCAAATGTAATCAGCAAATTCATATTTGTAGAAGACAGAATTTACCAGTTTTGTGTTAACAAAATGAGTGATTCATTGTACTGCCTAATATTATGGGAAGCTCTACTTCTGTTTCATGCTAATTAACGGAGCATCTGTCCCCCCACCCCTCTTTGTTTAAAGTAAACAAAATTTACTTTAAACAAAAACTTGTTCCAGAGATATGCATATTGTGTTTATTATGCTCTTAAAATGCTGAAATATAACAGATGTTTCCCACTTCTTCTGGGAGGGGACAGTAATAAAATCATTATAATGATGTCAGGAATGCAGTTATTGCAAAGGCTTAAGAGGACCTAAAGTCAAGCTCTAGCTTGACTTGAATCTCACAGAAATTCTTCAAAGATGACAATGTTTTCTAACTGCAATTAAACCTCTCTATTACGAAGGCAAAACACCTGTATTATATACAAGGTTCCATTTTTCTCTCTTTTTTTTTTTAAAAAGGAAGATTTTGCTGATGCCCGTCTCCTCCACACATAATGGTTTCCTTGGCAAGATGAATGCCATCACTCAGATCATCCCCCTCTTCCTTCTTCTTCCCCCAGCCTTATATGCTGAGCATGACACCATACGGTGTGGGACATCCCTTGGGTCAGTCGGGGTCAGCTGCCCCAGCTGTGTCCCCTCCCAACTCCTTGTACACTCCCAGACTCCTCTCTGGTGGGGAGGGGTGAGGAGAAGAAAAAGCTTTGGCTCTGTGTAAACACTGCTCAACTACAATTAAAGCATCCCTGAATTATCAAGACTTTGCAGCACAAATCAAAAATATAAACCCATAGTAGATATTTTGAAGAAAATTAACTCTACCCCAACCAAAACCACACCAAAAATTAACTCTACCCCAACTCCTACATGTTCTCTGGGAAAGGAGAGTAACTTGAAACTTAAGAGATCAAATGGAGTCACCTATGAAGGGGACTTGCAAGCCACCACAACTAGTTTTTCTGTATTCATCAGACAGCATCTGTCTTTGCAAATTGGTTAATTGCATGTGCAAGCAGGTATTCACTAATTAGATGCTCAATTATCCATTTTTCTCAAACAATGGACATTTGTGTGTATAAAATTAAAGGTTTTATGGAGAGCTAACTCTTCCACTGGTAATGAGATTAAGCAGAGACCATCTTAAAAGACATCATCTTTTAGACAAGCCTTTCAAGGCTTCAGAGTAGTCAAGGAGGATGAAATTCTCTTATGAATAAGCACTGCGTAGTGTTGCCTAACAATTAAAGTATATATGTGGCAATATTAATATCAGAAAGCAGCAGAACCCAATATAAATGATAATTAGAAGAAACGACAGCTCTGCAAAAAGGAGCGATAGCATCATTAGTGCCACTAGAGGCTTTGTGAAGCGTTCTCTTGGCTGTACAGCCACAGAACAGGGAAGGGGGTGGGGAGCAGCAGCTTTTCATCAGGCCAGATACTTCTCTGGAAATTCAAACCATTGCCCAGACAGATTGCAATGATTTTCTCATTTTCAGAAGTGCTTTTTGAAAAAAGGACTTAAGCTTGATTCCAGAGCTTTTCATTTGCCTTCTCTCCGTATTGTTTTATGAAAATTACTCCAGAGTGACAAACTGAAAGCCCTGAAGGGTTTTAAAAATACATTCAAGCTAAAATATAATGAACCATACTTTGTGAAGTAGAAGATAGGATTACAGAGATTTCATTTAGTATTTCTTTCTTCCTATCACTTGAAGGTTTTTTTCTCCTTTGTGGGGATGATGTGAGTTTTATCTACACTTCTAAAACAATTTCCTAAGATCTGAGATAAATATAAGAGGGGAAAAATAAGAAAAACAACATATAAAGTTGAAAGTTGTTGTTATTTTCTAGCCAATATCTTGATCATAATTTTTAAACCCCATCAAAAGTGAATAAAAGTTTTAACTTATTTTGTTTAGGATATATAATGGCCAATAGTGCTTTCATTTTATTAAAAAAAAAAACCAACATAATTTTCTGTGTACATCTGAGCCTATAGAGATGCTTCTGATTGTGTTTGTCAGTCTTGTCAGTAGATGATGTGTGTCCAGTAGAAGAAAAATAAAAGGCTGTAACTGAAGTCCCATATTCCAGAATCTCTCAGATACTGAAAAAATTTCCTGCTTTGATTCTCCTTTTTTTTTTAATTTTTTTTTTTCCCTGTGTGGGTGATTACTGTTCAGTTTCGGGAAGGTTAGAAGCCATGGAGAAAGGAAGGCTTGTCTCAAGTGCCCTCCAACCTGGGGGTCTTGCAGCCTCTTGAGTTCAGAGGATTCAGGTTTTGGTTTTTTTTGTTTTTCATTGGCTAGAAAAACTCCAAAACTACAAGAAATCCTAAACACCAGCTTCTAAAGTCTGGAGCCTTACACTGAACAATAATTAGGTTTCTCAATGCAGAGTTTAGCTCAAAAACTATATTTGTATTATTAATTAGGTTATAAACATCTGTGCGACTTATTAGGCAATTTTTCTGCCTTTCAAATATACAAATATATTTACATAGGCTGAGTGAAGTGACTAGGACCAAGCCTGGGATGACAGGTGAGAGTACGGGCAGATTTTGGCCTAGAATTGGTGGAGCAAGCAAATGGATCACAGAATATTCCGAGTTGGAAAGGATCCACAGGAATCATTGAGTCCAACTCTTAAGTGAAAGACCCATGTGGGGATTGAATTCACACCCTTGGTGTTATTAGCACCATGCTCTGACCAACTGAGCCAATCTCAGGGCATATCAGACATGGCAGCAAAGAAATAATATCGTCATTGAATCAACAGGAAATTTGACTTTGAACTTCAAGGATGAGAACTGGGCTGTCCGTTATTTATTTATGTTTTATAAATCTCCTTTTTGACTATTTTACTCGTGTTTAGGTATGAATCAGTAGAAATATTACTGATTTCAATCGTAGTGCTTGGAACAGAATTTTGTGTAGGATAAGGAAGATGAATTATTCCTGCCTTTTCTCTTAACTACACGTACCCTTTCATTACAGGCTGTGACCTTATTGCCTTGTTTAAAAACAAACAAACCCAACTCTGATCTGAATAAAATCTGAAAATAAAAAAAAAAAACAAACAACAAACCAAACCAAAACTACCAACCTCAAAATGTTTCTATACTCAGGAAAGGAAAATTCCCTAAGGTTTCAGAAGACTCAGTCATATGAATAGACATGCACAGTTATTATTTCTCCCAAGGGATTTTAGAAGATACAAACATAGCTCTGCAACTGTTTCTGCTGGGCAGTTTTTAGTATGATTTATCTTCTTCTGGTAATGCCTCTGTGATACTAGTTTAAAGCATGACAGCACTCTGTGTGACAGTAAAATGTCTTTGAAGGCTACCATAACAAAATGTTTTCATACTCTACATAGTCTAACAAATGTGCTAAATACTCCATGTCCACATTTCCAAAATAATCCTTTATGGACCATTCTATACCATGACAGTTTATGCTGTATCACCGATCAAGTCAGCTTAGGCAACATGACGTATTTTCTGAGGTTTTGGAATAATGTTCTATTGAAAAATTACAAAATTAGTGTTTGTGTATGGCATGCAATATTGCAGTCTACTAGAAAATTGTCATCTTTTGTAAAAAAAATAAAGGTGTAATCACAGTAAAATTGATAATAAAATGTGAATGGAAACTCACAGTGGAAAATGATTCCTGTTTGACAGGCACACCATCTCTTGATTGTGTTCCTTGGAATAATGATGTTTCCATTTTTCTGAGCCAAAATCACAGTGAGGTGTGGCCTGCATTTGGCCATTCTTGAGCAAACCAACAGAGAAGAGCACATATGAAGTTTAAGATTGAAAATTATGTTGTTTGTAATTGTAGTGCATTAAAAAATGACCACTTCTATCAGTCATGATCACTTCATAGGTGTTAGTGATGGGGTGACTTGTTACCTACTTTTAGTGAATGAAAAGACCTCATAAATATTTATGTTGTCAGACCAGATGCAGTAAATCTTTTATGTAAAGCATGCTACTTATATAACATCTGCAAAAGCATCAGGCATTTGTTTTACTTGCAAAAAATCAGTACAACTTTGTGGCTAAAAATTGAAAGAAATGAAAGCCTACATGATATTTCCTCATCACATCTACTCCCGAGGTCAAAGAGCATGATCTTACTCCATATAGCTGTAATAAGTGGGTCCCCTTGAAAGAAAAGTAGTACATTGGAAGGGCTCAATGTTACATTTCTTCTTATTGATAAACCAGTGACTTTTTTCAGGACACTTAAGGATGCTGTTGGGGATACATTTTTAGTTCTCTACAGGCAAGTCTGGGAATATTTTACCCAGTCCTCTTCAACCAGACTGTATTTTTACGGTTCCTGACTTAGCTATGAATTGTGTCCTTTCTGCCTTTGATATGTAGCCCTTTGTAGTAGATTCAAGCCTTGTTCATTCTGTCAAAATTTCAGTAATGCTATATGTCTTGAAATAGGATTATCCACATGTTTCCTAAGGGATGATGAGAGTAATGAGCAATTAGTTCACAGTGGGCCAGTTTTTCATGTAAATTTCTTCCTTCTATGTATATTCTGCTTTCGTTAACAAAAACTGACCTTTATATTTCAAATTGCCAGCTCCCTGGAGTTTCTCTAGTCTCCAAACTATACTGAAAAAAAAAAAAGAGCAAAGTAAAAAGAATGTTTCAGTAAATTATCCTTTGTCAGTTTAATGCCAGTGTAAACATAAAACTGGCAAAAAAGTAATTCTCTATTTAGTAGTTAACTAATGTTAAGAAGGTTCATTATTACTAAATAAAGGTAATATACAACTGGGGTTTTATACAGACATTACAAGTGTAATAAAGTTGTGCGATAAAGGTTCTTGTCAGCTTTTATAATGCTAAAGCTGACATACTTTTGTTTGGTATATATTGGATGTGCAGTGAATGATAGAGCTTCAACTTTCCATGGAAGTACTTGTGAAAGAAAAGCAGCAAATCCAGTGCAGAGTGTGTTCCAGAAGCATGAATCCAGGACCGGAATGTTCTCCTCACACCCCTTGTACATTCAGCATAAAGCAAGGGAGAGGTGAGTTAAATACTGACATTAATTTGGGATGAAATAATCTATTTTCTTCCCCCCGTGGAATATGGATGATCTGGTGTATATACATCAATTTGTAAAAATACATTGAAATTGTCATTAAATTAATAACGTTTCTCTAATAGTGGGGGTAGGGTAGATTTAGAGCTGTCCTATCTCATGGCTGACAACTGACATTCCTACCAGTCTCCTGGAGCAGCTGTATGCCATCCTGTCCTGCTCACAGGAATGTACTCAAAATACATTGCCAGGAGAGACAGTATGATAATAAGATTTCCTTCAAGAAACCAAATGTGCTTGTTGGCCTGGCAAGCGCAGAGGATCACAGATACAAATTGAAGTGTATGCTCCTAACTTTATTTCCTCTTTCAATTTCTAAAAGTGTGAGTTTTGGAATGGTTTTATTAACCTCATTGATCTGAATAAAATTTTCACTGCTTGTTGCATAAAGCTTTTAGCAGCAAGGCTTGCAAGCCTTAGGCAAAATAAATTTACCTCAGAAGGTAAACCCCCATGTGGATTAAAAAAAATAAATATTAGCTAGTTCTGCTCTAAACATTTTCCTGCTACAGTTACATAAATGTCATTCTCAGCTCCCAGCAGCCCCTTTGGGCACCCCAGTGCTGATCTGCCCTTGCTCTGGGCAATATGATTTCAGGACCTTCTTTCCCCCTTTCCTGCCAGGTGTCTCCAGTCATCCCTCTTGTCCCTATAAAGCTTTCCATAGTTCTTACTCTTGACAGCTGGAAATATTTATTGCTCTGATCTTCATTGCTGGAGTTAGTGGTAGATATAAAATATCATGATATCTCTCTTAATAGCTGATTCAAATATCAGTTCTCCCAAGGCAAGACTTTATGGCATGGCAGAAATTTCCTCAATGACTAATTTATATTCCAGTACTTTCAAGTATTCAGTTTTTAGAGAATACACAGAAAAATGGATTTGAACAGAAATGCTCAACATCTGTTGCCGTTCAATTACATTTTTTATAATCTATGTCTCTTAGGTTAAATGAAAAGGAATTCAACTGATGTACTAGAAAAAGAAAATTCTCCAGCAGAAGCCTTTTCAAAGATGTTAATCTGTTAGGAAAACAGACAGAAAGTCTTCCAATTTGGATATTTCAGATATGACAAAGGACATTTTTGTTTCTGAGGCAAAACCAGAGGTATCTGTAGATAGGTGGAAAAATAAGTATTCTTTCATGTTTCTTCTGTTTTAGGACATGTGGCCAAAACACTAAGGGAATGCCTTCAAACAGCTCTATTGCTTATGCTTGCAAAAAATAGTCCTTGAACAAAAAAAGAGATTACCGGATATTTGACTTTAGGTTGGGGATAACATTTCACATGGAGGAAGGAAAAATGCATTTATGCAGTAATAACTTGTCTCTGATTTTAAAATAAAGCTAGAAAGCAATGGTTTGGACAAGAGCAGGTAAGTGCTGAGCTGCATGGTAGGCATGGACAATGTAAGCCTGTCTGTGCTGCACCATCATTTTGCCTTAAACGCTTCCCTGTAACCAGCGGTACAGTTGTGTCTGTCGTCTGTGTCCACATGGTGCCAGAAAATTAAAGCTTTCTGCACTGTGAACAGGAATGCCAATTAGGGTCTGTTGTGCTGGTGATTTCTTGGGCAGACTTCTGTCCACTGGAATAACTAATTAATGTCACATAAGGCATAAGATATATAAAATAGTAACAACTCAGTTAATTTATCACAGCTTTGCTGATCAGAGGCAAAAGCTTCCTTATCCCTCTCCAGTCTGTTGGATGGTTTAGCTCCTTAACTATGAAAATGTATTTTCTTTTGTCAAGTCTCTTAGGAATGATTTTTTCCCAATGTATTTTTTGCATGATTACAAAATCTTTGAAAGGTTTCACAAGTTCTTGACAGATTTAAGAAGGTATTTCTTTAAAGTCTCACAGAACAGTTCAGTCAGTTTTTTTTCAGTTCTCATCCTTGATTTGCTCTAAAGGGTCTGAAACCCCCTCCCCACAAAACAAATTACAACAACACCTGGCAAGCCTGATAGGTTTCCTTGGAATGTGGTGAAGATTCTGCATCATAGCAGAATATTACATTTCATATATATCTGCGTGCTTGTTCCTGGTGTGAAATGAGGACTATTTCAAACAAGAGTGTCTGTATCCATGAGGTGATTAAGACTTTTTACCTTACATGTAATTTTTATAAGATATGTATATGTGTATGTAGAAATAAAGAGCACCAAATTTATGTAATGAAAAAATGGAGAATAAGTTAAAATACACATAGTATTAATGAGCATACTGCTGAACATGCCATAGAGTTTAAGATTAATACAATGGGTAGGAATCCTAGTTTTCTCTTTTGCTGATGTGGGAGACAAACCAGAGCTTGTGTGAACAGTAGTTTCAACCTAGGCTACCCTTTTTGCCAGTTCTTCCCTTTTTTAGCCTCTCCCTGAGCTACTGTCCCTGACAGCTTCAATTCATGGCCTATCTCAGAATTAGCCTGTGCACAGGCCACATGCATAAAAATGTTATTAGCTTTCAAATATGGATGAGAAACTGCATCTCAGGCAAAACTCATTATAGTTAGAGCAAAACCCTAATGTTTGGTATTAAACATTTCTTTAGGTAAGACTTGGGAAAGTCAGTCTGCTCTGTGGGTGCTGCTGATACCCTTGATGTTACCATATGAACAACTTGTATGGCCAAATGGGATAGAAATGATCTTGACCTACAGCTTTGCCCTTTCTAATAGAAATAGAAACTTAGGATGAAGTTCTACTTTGACCATGCATGTAATTGTAGGTTGTGTCATGAGTACCCCTTTTAGAAGAGGGATGAGTAATTTTGGCTATCCATTTTTAATATTCTAGGAGATGAAGGGAAAAAGAATCACAGAAATAACAGTTTTCCTTTATAATATTAAATTCAGAGTGATTTATTTAAAAAGGAATGGGAAAGAGTAGTGAATTTGTGAATGGTTAGTGGTATTTCTGAGAGGTCTGAAGAAAAGAAGGCTAAGGGGAAGGATGTAATTGCCATCTTCAACTACCAAAGGAGTGCTTACAGGGAATGCAGAACCACACTCTTCTCAGGTGCCCAGAGAAATGATGAGCAGCAACAGACCCGAACTGCAGCAAGGAAAATTCTTATTAGAAAAAGCAAAAGCATTCTCTACAATAAACCGTAGTCAAAATTGAACCGTTTCCCCAGAAAAGTCAAAATTTCCATACCTGGGGATTTTTGAAACTAGGCTGGACAAGGTGCTGAGAAAGGTGATCTAGCTTTGAAGTTGCACTGCCTAGACAAGGGAGTAGAACTAGACCAGCTCTCATCAACTTAGGTTACAGAGTATAATTGTATTGCTGATTGAGATAGTGATATTTCTAAGTCATAACACTGATGTGGTTCTCCACTTGAAGTGTTAGCTTTGCCCTTGTGATTTAAAAATTAAGCAATTTAAACCTGATTTTCCCCTAGGGTTTGCAGCAAAGTTAGAAAAGACTATACTTGTGTGCGAGACTGTTACTACGTCACATACTGAAGCAATTTAAAGATGATTCAGGATAGAGTGCTCAGTAAATCCAAATGCTGATTGTTAAAAAGAAGGCATTTTTGCTTTTTTGCACGTTGATTTCCTAAATCTAATAAAAATAGCAAGAATTTTCCTAAAAGGAGCTTTTAATAATGGACATTAAACTGGTAAGCATGGCGAACATTTAGTTTACATATAATGAATTAACATTTGAATATTTTTAAAATAACTGTGTAAACCCTGTGTTTTCAACAGAGAACCCCCTAATGTGATAGAACAGATGCTATTACTGGATTTATAGAGCAGGTTTCTGTAAAATTCTGACTGTCACTGTAGATTGATCACGTTATTGCAGGACATGCAATCAAGCTCACAATTATTCAGTCACATTATTCAGTCAATTATTCAGGTATTGGGGCTAAGCTTATATTTAGACAAGCATTTGACATATCAATCAATATGATACCATGAAAGATAGACTGAAGTTGATCATAGCATAACTCATTTTTGCTATGTGAAAAAAAACTAGGGGAGACAAATGAAAAAAGTTCTCCTTTCCACTTGGAATGCTTAGATTCCACAGAATGTCTAATGTTTTAGGAGCTGTGAATAAATGTGGGATTGATTCCCTCATTTCCTCAAAGCACATTAAGAAAAAACAAATAAAAGATATTTTGTTGCAGTAGTTACTGCAAATAAAGATAAATCTACTCGAGATATCAGTGCAAGCCTATTAACTTACAACTTTGTCTGCTTATTTAAGGTAGGGTATTAAAGCAAGGATCTGGGTACTCATGTAGTTTGCCTGGCTTTGCTTCTCATCCATGTCTGAAAGGCATCTGTGTGAAAAGTCTAGTTTCTTTTTCAGGCTTCAAGTTTCTGACATGCGGGAAGGAAAACCAAATACTTCCAATAATTAGCAAGAAACCTAATAGTGATTGGAAACACTTTTCATGATATGAAGTGAATATTCATCTTTCTAAGAAAAACTTCTCTTTAGGAAAATGTATGAGATTCTGTCATTGGCTGTTTAATAATTCCAGACGTTGGATGATTTACGCCAGATCTGGAGAGTGCAATGTTTGCTTGCCATCTGTCCCAGCTAATCTCCGAATTCCATCTACAAACGTGGATGACTTACAACTTCCCTGATTAATGTCATCTATCATTTTCTTCATAACACAGAGCAATTAATCTCAGCTGGTCCCAGGGGTCCACCACAGTAATAGGTTTGTGGGGGGAGAAACAGCCCGCAAAAGTCCGTTTGAAAATAACACCCTATAACATCCTTTCCATCCATTTTTTTTCCCCTCCCACCCCCACTCCCTTCTCTTATTCTTTCCTTTATTATTCTTTCCTTTTTTTTTGGGGGGGGGGAGAGAGATTGTGGGTTTTTTTTTTTCTTTTTCCCTTCTTGTCTTCTTTTTCTCTTGTTTTCCCCTCTCCCGTGTGTCCTTCCCTTCTCACACCCATGACGGGGCACCGGCGGCAGGAGCTCCCTGGCCGTCAGACTGGGCGCGGTGCCCGCTCGCCGCCCGCCCGCGGGGCTGGGGCCGGGTGCCCAGTTTGTAAGCGCGGACCCGAGGGGGCGGCGAGCAGGTGCCCGCAAGGTCCGGGTGGCGAAGGAGAAGGAGGAGAGGGCGGCCGCAGCTGCATTGCGGATGGAGCCGCTGGTTCCCGGGGAGGGGCGGCCGGGCAGCCGCGTGATGCGGGGGGGGCGGGCGAAGGCCCGCGGAAGGGAGCGTGGGCGGTGCGGGGCACCGGGGGCGCGGAGCCTCCGCCCCGCCGCAGGAGGGAGGTGCTGCCGCCGGGTGCCGCCGCGGGCAGCGGAGCGGCGAGGGGCGGTGAGTGCGGCGGGCGGGCGCTCACGGCGGGGCAGCGGCGTCCTCCCGCCCCGGGGGAGCATCTGCCCTCCTCGGGCTCGCCCTGCCCTGGCGGCGGCGGGGGGCGCCGAGCCCCCGCAGGGAGATGTGGGGATGGGGCGGCGAGTTGCGGGCGGCCGCGGAGCCGGGCTCTCACCTGCGCCCGCCCCTTCGCCCTCTCCCCGCCGCTCGGCTCAGCCACGCCGGGACCTTGCCCACGGTGCCACCTCCCCGGCTGGGACTTGCTGTGTTCTGGCAGCCGGTGCGGGCTGCTCCCGTTGCGAAGGGGCCGGGCGGGCGGCTGGGGAGACTGCTCGGGGTTCTTGTAGGTATCACGCGGAGTTCAGCACTCTTGGAACGGCTGCTGGGCTGTTGGTACGCTCTCGAGGGGGGGCAAAGCAAAAAGGCATGACGTGAAGCCATGACTATAAAAAGCAAAAAAGCCATCAGAGAGGGTTTGCCCGGCGCTCCGCGAACGAGCCTTTGGTCCGGGACTGAAGCTGTCAGGGTGCTTTGTGAAAGCAAATAATTGCAGTCTTAGGGAAAAAAAATCTCGTTTGTCAGGTTAATTTGTGCGTGTTACAGCAGCTGGGTTGTAGCTGTACCCTTTATACCCAAGCAGAAGTACCACTCCGTGCCTGGAAGCGCTCACTGCTGTTACTGACGTGGTTTTTCTGCGTTTTGTAACGGGACCGGTGAAGCTGATGTTCCAAGAGTAGCGAAAAGGCATCTGAAAAGAGACCTGAGGGCATGGGGACAGTCTTATATCCCATACGGTGAGGGGACTTCTGGAGCTCTCTTAAACAACCAAAAGGAAAGTAAAGAACAAGGTATAATTGAAAAAGAAAATAGCTGTAGAGGCTGTTGGCATAAAGTTAAATTCAAGTCAATGGTGTTTCCTCTTAATAACTCAACCAAAGTTAAATGTAAATCTGTGGTATTACAGAAACTGAAAAAAAAAAGTTCGGGGTTATGGATGTGGTGTTCTATGTTGTATGCACTATTTCAAGTATAACACTGAGGTTAGGATGCTTAATTCTGTGTGAAATTTCTGATGTGGCTGCATTTAGCAATTTATAAATCAGCACTAAGTTCGAAGAAGCTACACTGAGGAAAGTCATTTTAACAGACTTGTGCTTCATTAAAATGTCCACTTTCTGAAAACTGATCAGGTCATCCTTTAGTTTTAATGTTTGTGAGATAACGTATTAAAATTATTTGCTAATTATGTATAGGTCACAGGATCTATCCCATCCTTTCCTAATTTTAGTTGTCTTTTCCAAAGACTCTATGGATAAAGACTTTATGTTCTAGGAGGTCTCTTTGAGGGCATCTGGAAGACAGTCAGGGACAAATGTTACGAAAGTTGCTTGAGAACAGCATGTTGTGCTTTGGGAGCAGGTGATTTTCTTAGGTACAAGTTGTCCACATTGTGTTCCTGTTTTGGCTATACTATTGGCCTTATTTTGGAATGACTTCTCTTAAGGCCATTGGTATAATAATTTAAGACTTTAAAAAAAAATCCAGATTTATGTGACTGGTTAATTTTGTGATACCTGTTCTGACTTGAGATTTGGAAGGACCGTAGAGATGTTTCTTTTTCTTACATTAAATTATCAGATGTTTCATTGGTTTTATGGCACTACTCTGGAGTAATGCAGGTTTTCTGGTGAGATGGCACTGGCTCTATTTCATCACTACTCAGTCTCCTTGGAACAGATGAAGGCTTAATATTGTTAGTGGCTTGTCTTTGTAAACCAAGGCATTTAATGCATCTTTAGCAGCTATCTTGTTATTTCTGGTGTTCTATAATTCATTTTCCTGGGCAGTACAAAATATCAGAAATTCCAGCTGTGGTTAGGCACTTGGATTCCCTGTTTTTCTTCCCACATTGTGAATTTTATGACAAGGGAGAGTAGTGGGAAGCAGACAAAGTGATAATACTCTGACATAGTAATTCTACAGGCTATTTGTCACATCAGTGTACCATATATTACAGCAATCATATGTAGGGTATTTGCCACAGTTGACCACAAGAGCAGGGAAAAGGGAACTAGGATTGCTGCAGCTAGGCCCTCGTCCAAATCCACATGAGAACAGCAAAGTTTTTATTTGGATCCTGGTGAAACATTAATGTGATCAGAAGAGAAAGGGATAACTTTAATGACTAGTTTGTAATTTATACTAAAAATTTTATTGAATTAATGAATTCAGTTGAAGTAGTAAAATCCCATGCTTTCCATTCTTTGTAATTCTTTAGGTAACTACTCAGTCAATGTGTGTGAGGTAAAATACCTTTGCACTTACCTCTCCCTGACTGCTTTAAATTTTAAAAGTGTAAGGCATTGCTTTATCACACTTAATCAATAGTTAATCAAGGTATCCCAAATATATTCAGAATGTAATCAGGAAGAGAAAGAATTTTAGTTTTTTCTTAACAGCAGCAAAGCTGTATTAAATTGATTCTCACTCATAGCAGTCTACCTTCTGCAGATCTATTTCATTAGAGTGACAAGAGAATGTGTAGATAATACAAAAGATATCCTAGGATATCTTTCTTTAATAATACAAAAAAAATTCCTGCTTCTTCATTTACTTTCTTCTATGCTTGTGACTTTTACCTGACAGAGGTTGAAACCAGGATTAAATGAGTGGTGAAGGACATGCAGGAAAAGATGAGCTAGAATACTAATATGCACTAGATCACGTTTCAATCTCCTATTCTGGATTGTGCTTATATAAAAGTTACTCTTTCTTCCAGAACTAGAACTATTCATGAGCTAAATATATTCAATATCTTCTTTGAGCTGTTAGTTCCATTTATCATAAGCATAGAATGCCTGTCAGAACTGTGGTCTGAACTACAGACAAGAAAATACTCAAATAATATAAGAAGTGGTTCTCAAATCCATTTCAATTTGCAGACCATGAGCAATTTTCTGGCGGAGTCAATTTGCCAGTTAAATCTTGGTTTCAGTAGGCCCATTTTTCTTAATTTTGAGTATTAGACCAGTTGGAAGTACTTTGCATATTAGAAGTTGAAAATTATTTTTGTAATATTTGAGTATCCACTTTAACTTTCATATGGTTGACTGGTGGTGTGTGGGTATATTGCAGCTTTCTTGAAATTTATGTATGAAAACCAACTCTCTCTTTCCACAGTTGTTCTTTTCTCCTCTGTTGTATATTTGGCAAAGATGTTCATATCCAAGTTGCTGAAGTTGAGGTCTTTGAATGATGTTGTAATTAATTAATTAGTCCTCATATTCATATATGAATATATAACCTATATAAGATTTGTTCTGTGATAGAAAGTTAGGGGACAAATAAAGGAAATACTCACCTGGATGGCCAATGTAATGTAGTAGTGGGAAAAGCAAAATCTAACCTTATGATGCCTGAGTAGAGAGGCTTCTGAAAGCTCTAATAAAAATAATAGTGTAAACTCACTGTAAGTTATGATGAGATGAGGTGTTCTGATCACTCATCTTAAAGAAGAAATAACTGAAACTGGGTCAGGTGCTGAAAAGACCTAACAGGATGGCCTGGTCATATGGAGATAAGGGAGGTCCTGATTTGTCTGACCAAGTGAAATGAAAGCTATGTGGCATATGGACTCCATCTGCAAACACAGGAGGGCATCAACAGAAGGGAAGCAGAGGCTTTTGATAAAGGACACTGCTGTCATGAGAACAACTGAGTACTACCCATGATAAAATTTTCTTGCAGGAATTTGGAGAACAGAAGGATGTTGCATCACAAGGATTCTGAAACACCCAGTGGCAGCAGAGAGTTGTTGAGAAGTACTGCAGAAGTTTTGAGACTGAGTTTGTCTGTTTTTCCAGAAGGGATTATATGTGCCCAGGGAATGGTTGCATTTAGCTTCTGTCAAGGCTTTAAATGTCATGCCATGCAGCATGCCAATCCAGCTCCATTTCAGTCTGTTTAAAAGGCATCTATAGAAACCCTTCATTCTTTTTTGATGCTTGCCAATGCTTAACCCCTCTTGAGTGACTTTTCTTCTATGTCAGGTTTAAGCTGCTTGTCTACTCCTTAGCAGGCTAAAGCTGCATTGTGTGCAGCCTGTCTTTCTATTCTTGTTTCTTTTGCCCGTGCTTCAGCAGCCCTCTGGCCTGTCTGAAGTGGTACATAAATCTCTTCTCTCATTCCTCAGTCAGTGCTTAGGACTGGCTCCCCCTCTGTATGGCCTGGTGTGCTCTTATAAATTCCTTCTGAAAACACATAATATTCATAATGGATTCAAATCAGAGCCTTTTTGTAAAGGAATATGAAAAAATAGGCAATATAGACATTTCTAGACATTCTCCTTTCACCCTAACGTACCAAGGGCAGCAAGGAAAGTGTATGCAGTAGTTTGTGGAGCTGAAACTCTGCTAACATTGACAGAATTTTACAAGAAAAGAAAAGACAATTTTAGAAGAGCTTTAGTCTGGAGAATATTGGTTTTTTCCTCTCTCTTTTTGTGTTGTGCATGAAGAGCATCATTTTGATTTTGTGTGGCATGCCAGCATCTCTGGTGGAACTACTTGCATTTCAGATAATAGCACAAGCTTCTATTTAGCTCTCTGCTGTTCCTTAGAAATGTCTTTTGGATTAATCCATTAGCAACCACAGTAGAATATGTGCTGTACTCTTCCTGCTTCAAGTCAGGATGACAAAGTTTGGGAAGCACTATTCTATCTCTTGGAGGGTGCTTAAGCACTTAGTCCCCATATATTTTGGGACTGCTTGTCTGTCTGTTTGGGTAGAAAAGAGTTCCCTTCTAACATAATTTCATTTACTAGAAAGATACTTTACACAAGTCATTTTCTATGTCATAGATTCTAAATGGAGAAAGGTAAGTCTTTCTCTCTTGCCTGGCCCAAGAAGATCAGTTGTGGCAGTAGTTGTATGGAAGTGAAAATCCAAAAGTCATCAGGCAGTTGAGTTTGAAATATGGTCATGTTCACCCTGGTCATAGAGTGAAAAGAGCTGTGAGAGCCATGTTTAAACCACGGTTATGAAATTTGGATGACTTTTTTCATTATGTTTATGAAATTATTTTCCTTCTCTCTGGCTTTTTACGCCCTTAGTCTTGATTACTGTCCACTCCTTTGGCTTTATTTTTATTTTTTTAAGAAACAAGAAACATTTGCTTACTAATCACTTTGTTCTGCCTACTCTTGTGTCTTTTAGTATCTGCATCCCCAGAGGCAGTGGGAAGTTTAAAGCTGAATTTTTAAGCAAATGCTGCTGCTGGGTGAAAATTCTAAGTGTGTAAGGTCTATTAGCATTGTATTGAAGTGTCCATGGGTAACTTGCAAGTACTTGCTTTTTATTAAGTCTTCTGGACAGAAATTTCATGGAGTATTTAGTATTACTTTAGCTTAAAATTTCAGCTAGGCTGTAAAATTATTTAATTTAGGATAAATTGCTCAAAGAAGACAATAAACACATGATTATTGCCTCAAATAATTTACAATATGGAGTCTTTACTATACAAAGATTAAACTGTGTTATCTATCAGAAATGCAAATAGTTCTATTGAAATCTGTAATGTCCTTGGGAGACAAAATTACATTTTGTAACAAGAACAAAAAAGGCATTAAATAAAGGTCTTATTAATTTTAATTTTTAAAAATACTAATTATAGCCTATATTTATTGATCTTTCTCTTTTCCTCGTGTTTTTCTAATCTTGATGCTTGTTTTTGGTTTTTTTTGTTAGAGGAAAAAAAGTGAGGAGGAGCCTACCCCAGATTAGTCAGTAACGATTTTGTCATTGTCTTATTCCCTACTTTAAACCATGTATAGTTTTTATAGTCCTACTTTGAAATTAGCCAATATAATAACAAAATCTAATCAGAAATCTGTATTTTTTTAAAATTAGCTTTACACAAGTATGCTTCTGAGTGCTGTGATTCTTCTTTTAAAAATGTCAAAGTATGTGAAAAGGCTTCTGCTTCGCTTTCAGGGGGGCTTAAGTATAAATGCAGTATTTTAGACTCCTCCCACGAGTATTTAAGAGTTCAGTTTTGTCATTGAAGAGAGATACATTCTCCCATTTACTTTAATATGTGTAAGATTGGATTCCAGTAGTCCAGTAGCTATATAATATGGTGGTCTTCCTCCAATGAGATGCATACAAAAAATTAATCTTAAAATAATAGAGGACAGATCGAGATACTTTGAGAAATCCACTACATTAATAATGTGATTATTTGAATTATCTGTTGCTTGTAAATCTTACTAAGGATGATGGACAGAAATCCCAGGTAGAAACAGTTGTAACAATATACCTTTTGTGGTCTCTGAAATTAATTTAATAAATGTTTTGGAGATTGACTAATATACAGATAGTGACCTTTTTGTTTAGGTCAGTGCGAAGTCAAATATATCTTGGAGATTAGTATTGATCAGAGTAAAGCCAAAATCAATCTTGGATTTTGAGGGTCATTACACTTGGAAATAGAATGCAATACTGCAAATGTTGGGTTGTAGAAGGCTTTTACAGTAATTACGGAAAAATAATCTTTTACTTAGTTGCAGTGTCTAAAAAATGGACAACCTGATAAAAGATTAGTTATTTAAATATGTAATGAATTAAGCTCTTTGCATATTTTCTTAGTTTGACAGATGATATCCAATAGTCTTGATGTTGGTATTAGAGTTCCCTTTTGCTGGAAGTATTTTGCCTTCCCTTTTTGGAAGCCATAAGCTGGTATTGAGGGAAATGTTATGTTTGTTTAGTGAGTTTGTTTGTTTGTTTGTTTTTTAAGTGGTAAATTGTTTTCTGTCTTGACTCCTCTCTTAGATGTTTTGGTCAAATGCAATTTGTGAGTTGGAGAAGTACAAGTGGAAGAGGGAGATTACGATACAATGTACCTTTGGAATATTGCATAGCAAGCAGAATCGATTTCACTGAAGGTGAACTAGTGCTGCTTGCTAAATCAGAAGTCTTTGAACAGAACTTTTATTTTTGTCATTAATAGATTTTTTTTTTGTTTTGTTTTGTTTTATCTAGTATAAAGTCTCTGGCCTGTGTATCTCATTTAAAAATAACCTGGTGGAAATTTTTAAGGTCTTGCTGAGAGTTTTCAACAGAAGTAAGTCTTTGTGAAAATCTAACTTGGCTCAAATGTCTTGTCCTGTATTAAGTGATAGCACAATATTTTAGCCAAGATTCCTCTGTAAAACATATCTTGCTTTCCCCCGTTATTTTCATAACCAAGTAAAATAAATGAAGGTTGTTTTGTTTATTTTCTGCACAGAAGTAATCTTCTGATATAATTTTTCTGCAGAGAGCACTGGATGATGTTCTTCACAATTACATGAGACAATTGCATTGATATCTGTGATTATACTTCGGGCTGTCACCTAGCCTTATATATTGAAGACTCAAAAACCATAGTTAAGCTGATAGCTTATGCATTTATCTTTATGAATGGATACATATTTCTAATCTTAATGACGTGTTTGAATGCCAGTGGAAGTCTGTATGTACATGTGCATGTATATCAGATTTAGGGACCATGTAGCATTGTCCTTGTAAATGAAAGCCCTATATAAATGCAAGCTATTGATATTGGAAGTGATCTTCAAAGCTACTCCATTTAAAGATATTTAACTATTAATAATGAGCTACAGCCCAGATACATTAGTTCATATTCTAAGAGATCAAAGTGCCAAGATTATAGATAGCAGTTCTCAGGCTATAAAAGTCTCTTTACACGAGCAGCTCTTTTTATCAGTGGACTTCTCTTGAATTTCTCATAATAGTTATCCTCAGAGAAAATCTGTGGTGTGTATATTAAGAAATTCACCTTATTTGTACCAAAAATAACACTTTGAAAAGTATTAGCAGTAACTTTTAGAGAAGGCTAATATATGCCACCTTTTGCTGCACTGATAGTTGCCTTGGATTTAAGGCAAGCTCAGGCAAAAAAACCCCAGAAAACAACCCAAAAGCCCCTGATATCTGTTTTTCAGAATAAAATTGTTTAATAATCCGAATGAAGCTATTTTTAAAAATGTCTCAGAAAATGTGACTTTTAATGTAGAAATATTTTTCTTACTGAAATGTTTTGGATGAAATTTGCAAGAAGATTATTTTCCAATGGACATTTCCACATGGGATAATATATAGGTCAGTTTTACAAAGTAGAAGAAGTCTCTCCACAGCTGCTCCTGGTTTATCTGTTTCAAATGCTAATGAAAGAAGATACTAGAATTGAGTTAAGAAATTATCATTGTTTAGTTTCTCAAAGAAGGAAGGAGTATAGTAATTATATTATAATAGTAAATTTATATATTCTGATTTTTGGTATTTCTCAGTGAAACTAATGGATCATGATAAGAAAAAATAATGTTTTTTCTGTTGTGCTTAACCATTAAATTAACACTTGTTTGCTCTAGGAATTATTAAATAAAACACATTAAGTACTAATCCACCTTGAGCTAACTAGTGAACTAACTCAAATGCATGTAAGTTTTTCACATCAGAGTATGGAATTCAAAAGCTAATATATTTCATATGTGAGACTAATGCAGAAAAAAAAAAATTGAAAAATGGTGCAGCCACCTGACTCATTTGTTTGTTTAGTTTTGAAGAACCCACTCAAAATGGGTCAGGCTTGCACTATCTGAGCTGTCTGAGAAAGTTTGGAGGCAGTAGGAAACTTGACCTATATTTTTGAACTGGGACTTTAGAAAATGGGCTGAAGGGAGAATCAATGTTTATAAAGTTTTCTATGCACAGAAATGTTGATGTTTGGGCATTGACTTAATCCTGTTCTAACAGTTCATATATTAAATGTGTGCCTGCGTCAGGGGCTGGTTTATTTCTTTATCCAAGAGTTCAAATCACTAAGTGGAGTTCATTACTATTTTATCTGTGTAAAAGCAGAGGAGGCTCAAGTTGCATTTAGGCAGGCACGTGTCCATAAATAAGGTGTTGTATGTCTGAAGCGGTTCTTTATGATTTTTAATGGTCTGTTGCTTTTTTCAGTAGTGAAATTGAGTACTTTTGAAGTAAAGCACTGTCTTTTAAAAAAAATAAGAATGTTATAGCACTGATACTGTGTTGCACAGTGCTACTGCTTTGATTGGTATCACAAGTATCCGAAAGTGCTTTGCTTAAACTCTGCCTCCAGCTATGTTAATATCCTGCAGTTTCTCAGAAAACAGATCACAATCCAGATATTTTGCCTCTTATGCTATTACCTCTTCATCACAGAAGATGCAAACTGTCTTACTTTGAGTCTGAAAACTTTACAGAAATTTCAGTTGATTCTTAAACAGAAAAAAAAATATGTGAATAGTATTAGTAAAAGCATGACATTGGGGATGCCTGCTAGTGGTGTGACTTGGTGTATTGCTTTTTAGCTACTGTCATAACTCTAGTTTTCCAAAGTGGAAAAATGGCCACCAGAATACAATAAAGTTGGAGAAGGAAGAGGTATTTACCCTTAGTTACTGCAGTTTTTTGCTGATCTAGATTGTCCTCTTTTTTCTGAATTTTTCCAGGCCTTTCACAATCCTCTATTAAATCCCAACAGCTCTTACTTTGCTAAGTTTTCTGCATAAAAGGCCTATCTTCTGTTTTTCTTATATATGATGACCTGTGGTTCCAAAAGGAAATCGATACTTGGGATTTTTGACACTGACCAACATGAGTATTCTGTTGTAATTCAGTATTTTACGTGCTGATTTAGTCAGACTTTACAGGTTTTCTGTGATCATGTACAAGGTCCACTTGAAAAATGAGGAAGGTGAGTGTAGAAATCATCCAAGACACAGGAAATGATGGTGTGATCTGATCAACTGATACCAAGAACAGCACAAAGCCTTTCTTTGGATGGGGTCCTCCTGGACCACTTTTATATTCTCTTTATCCTGTTTGCAATATGTTAAACTATAGTGCTTTCTAGGCAAACCTCTTCTGAGCAACTGTGATTTTTGACTTGTAACACATGTAGTTTTGTGGTTTTGTGTTACAAAAATGTAATGGTTTCCAGATACAGTTTTGCCTGCCCCATGAAAGATTTAGAAACACTTGGGATTATCACTTTTTTCTTTAGATTTCTGAAAGAAGCCTGTCACAACAGGAAGAGAGCATCTTAACACTCTGTCATGATGGCAGCAGATTTGGTGACGTAGCTGCTTAGTGAACTTGCAAATTCAAAGCAAACTTGTGGGGAAAAGAGCAAGTATTTTACACGATTTTGCTACAATCAACTTTCTCCTGCCAATTTTTTTTGTATCAGAGCAGAAGTTTTACTCATTGGTATCAGTGGCATTACATGCCTCCCATCTGAGGGCTGCAGGGTCTTCGTGTATGCTCGAGGCATAACGTGTCATGAAAGTGCTACTGATGAAACAAAGGCCCTTTTCTATTACTTTTGTCCTAATTGCCAAATAAGAAGTACAGAAAATGTAGACTAACAATAATTCCTGTAATACGGTAAAAGTAAAATCAAGCTATTCAACTAAAGTAATTAGGATAATTTTGTTGCGTAACTTCTGTGTTTTTCTTTTTTTTTTTTTTAACAGTTTTTTCTGTGTAGTATTGTGGTTAGCCCTACAAGCAGTTTCCTCATGTAACATCTTTATATGGACTTAACCACAGCTTACGCCTGGCAGGCAATTACCATTCAGTGCATGTGGTGTGGGAAGAGTGAGTTTGGGTAAAACCAAACAAAACTTTGTGAGGCATTTTAAAAATTAACTTGTGTCATTTTTGTTTGCTTGTTTCTCATGAACAAAGGAGACTTTCTTTTGGAAATATAAATGGAAATGTATGCTAATGAGTAGAAAATTCCTTCACGTACTCCAAAAGAGAGTTACAGTACCAAGAAGAACCAAGGTTCTGATTTCAGGCTTCATCAACCTAAGGATGTTGTTGGGAACAAATTCTGCCTCAGGTCACTGCTAAAACATTTATTTAACTAGTCTCATTATAAAGCTTTATAGACTTTCAAGAGAAATTAATAATTCAAAAGGACATCTGTTAGTAAATAATTTAAATAACCATTTTTAAGCTAATAGTCATTAGTTTCCTATGTAACACTTCTGAAGAACAGTTCTCCAATACAAAAGAATATGTGGAAAGACTACAAGAAGAGAATAAGTTGACAGTCCTCAATATATGAAACACATTCATAGTGTTTAATGATTTATGCTTTACTACCTTCTCTAATCCTCATTTTTAGCATTTGACCTTCAGACTGTGTTGTGACAATGAATTGCACAAAACTGTAAAGCTTCTGTAAAGCGTTTGAAAATTGTCAATAATTTTATTAAAAGGCCTCTAGTTTGTGAACCTCAATTTGTCTTTCAAACCTTTAGATTTTATGGACCTGTACTCTAGCCACTCTATGTGCATCTCTCTTTCATGATGAAAAATAACTATTTTTAAAATCAAAGTCACAGTATAATCTTTGAGAATCCATGTTGTTATACCGTATGTCTTTTCTAGTTCTTCTGTGTCTCTGTAATGGTATAAAATGAACAGCAGCCAGAATTTGAGCTATTTTTATAAAGTCACATTATGATGATTCTTGGTTTGCTCTCTAAATCCCTTCCAATTAAACCTCCTCCCACTCTGTCTCATTGCCACAATTAATATTTTTTTGTCTGCTGCTGGACATTAAGGTGACATTTACACATAGCTGTCCTTGATTACTCTAAAATGTCATTCTTACAAGCTGGTAAAGAGCCCATCTCTGTTTATATGTGATTGGGGTTGTGTGTGTGTATTTTTGTAATGCATTACTTTACCTTTACAGGCAGTGGATTTCACGTGTAATTCAACTTTCCACACTTGTGGTTGTGAGAGCCTTCTGCAACTTCCGTCATTCTGGACTATTAGCAGGTATGTTTTTCCTTCACTACCAATTTTTGAACTGTTACCTTTTCTTTCCACGTGTGGAAGTGTATGTATAAATCTCTCTATCTACCAATAGATTATATGTATTATATTTCAGATATCACATATCCATATTATATATTTATACTTACATGGTATATTGTAGTGAATGAATACATTTCCTTTATAGATGCAATATATCCTCTCATTCCTGTATTATTTCTATCTTCTATAATGTTCTTTCTACTACTGTTAAACACACATGCAATAGATACTCATTATTAATCTATTTATGTTACATAGATAAAATACCTTTTGACACAGAAGTGTGTGTATATGCACATACATATGTGCATTCTCATACTCCCATATTTGGTTTTAGCATCAATATAAAATCAAAAACATGTTTAATCTTAGTCTTACTGGTAATTTTCATATGTACTACTTCATCCTTACAATGCCAATTACATTACATCCTTCCAATTACAGTTTTGTAAAATTGTCAGACTTCCTAATTTTGTAGCCATTTTTCCTCCTGTTAAAATTATATCAGTGTTATATGAGAGCTCATTGTGGGGCCACCAAATCTGAGACTTACACAGAGATGCTTAAAAATAGCACCTGGCATCAAAACTAATTTTTAATAATACTGTATCTACCTGAACAAAATCTGCAGTGTGGATTGACCTGGAGGTAGGAATTTTTGGCGGGAGCCATGGAATATATTTATTTTTATGAAGTTTAAACTTTGTAAACCTCTGTTTCTGTGGGTTTAACTTTTGCTTCAGTGGAATGGAGCAGTTGCAATTTACAAACAGTTCACTGTAATTTTGCAAGTCATTGGAAATACCTGTCTGTTAGAGAAGTTCCACAACTGGAAAATATAATTGAAGCCCAGTCTGCACAGATCAGTAAAATTTGTGCCCTTTCATTGAACCTGTCTCTCGTTGGTCTCTCTACAATGTTATTGTATCTTGAGAAGATTTAGTCAAAGAGATACCAGATGTGTTCATATCTTCTTGAAGCAGTACCCTGTGGTACAGAAACTGCATAAGGACAGCAATATCTGTATGGGTGCTTTCAACACAGGTGCTAACACTGCCATGGAAGTGCATCCATTAGCAGAGGGGGTTGGTGAAGACATGGGAAAGTTCTGTGGGATTTGGGAATCCTCACCCTGGGGGAACAGAAGTTTCTCTGTCTGGTGTGCCCTGCACTTACATAGCAAAGCAGCAGGGACTTGCTGACAACTGGTGCTGTCCATGGGCCTGTGGTGAAGGGGAAGGTCAGACCCGGGTCCGAATTGTTTATGTGCTATGAAGTGTTACAATTGGAAGTACTTTGTTTGCGAGCCGGCTTGTTGTCTGTATGCAATACTAATACTGCTTTATGTCTTACCTAGAGCCTGTCAGATATTCCGAGGGCTGTATTGATGTTCCATATTGCTACTGCTTGGTGGTTGTGTGTCTGGATGTCCTTCCACACTAGGAATTTATAAACACATTTAAAATATGGTTCTTAGGCTGTGGTGGGTAAGGACATTCTTCGTTGTTTGCCTCCCAGTTGAGTGCAACAAAGAGCCTCTGTTTGTTGAGTAAACTCAGTAAAGAATTCAGCTGTGTCTGAACAACAGTATTAAGGAATATCAGGCTCTCCAGACAAGCTAGAAAGGATTAAACCAATTTTTTTCCAGCTGAGAGGCTGTGTTAACAAAATAAATAAAATTGAAGGAAAACAATTATGTCCTTATTTAAATAAGCTAGTAGAGTTTTAAAAAATGTATTTGAAATCTGGATGTCACTTTTGTACTGTAATTAGATCTGGAAAGATATGCATGAGGTTGAGTCAGCCTTGCACTGCAGTGCTTTCAGCAGAAAGTTGTTGCAATGAGAAGTAGGGTTTGGATGGGTTTCTCTTGCTGTTTTGTTTTTCTTTATTTTGGGTCAAGTGGGGGTTTTTTTGTTTGTTTTTTCTTTTCTTCAAAGAAGTGATTCTTAAATAGTATTTATTTGCTGTGACCTCCTGTGTGATGTTGATTATAATTAATGCTGAATTAGGGTGCATCTGCATTTAATTTTTAAAAGAATGAACTGGAAAGCATTGCTTAGGCTTGTAATTGTACTTTGTTTTCATGCTAAGAAAGGTTGCTTCTTGTTAGGAGAAGAACTGGATATTTGCATGTGTCTTGAAATGGTCCCATTTAATGAATGTGAGTGCTTTTATCTGAGTTCCATTTTAAACAGTGATGACAAGACTTAGTCTGAAGATTTTTGATAACAGTAGGAATACATGCTAGAATTATCTTTACTTGATTTAATCTCGCCTGTCAGCAATGAAGAGTTGTGCTTTGTGGTTTGCTGACTATTAATTGGTTTTTGTTTGGGAAGCACAGAATGGAAAACTACTCTTGTAGGCAAAGTAAGACGCCTGAAAGGGCTGAAGCTAATGCATTTCTTACCACTGACCTCAGAAGTAGCCAGGATAAGCCAGAAATGTTGCCTGTCTTCTTCCGTGATCCTATTTTCTCCATAGCTCCTCATCTGAAGGCAAAATTCCTGGGAAAAGTAGACAAATTCATATGAACCTTCGTTCCTCTTCTTGTCTAAGAATCTGATTTATGTGAGAATACCTTTTGTTTGTTGGTGTTGGAAATAATCAAAATAATTAAGATGGAGAAATGACTCTTAGTGTTTATCTATGAGAGACAATTAAAAACGAAACCCATGATTAATAATTTAGCCTTTGTTAAATGATATTGAGTTGAGTGTGTAAGATTAACATCCACCTTCACTTTAAGTCAACCAGAAGTTGTACAGAAAGTGCTGTGCACTTGTTAAACTGTGGATGAGACCTGAACTACTTTCCATTTGTAAATGGTTCTTGTTACGGATATCTCTCTGGCTTTAGCAGTTTTTAATCCTATTTTGTATTAAACTTTAATCCTGTTATAACATTTTGCTACCTCATATGGTTATCTGACTTCAAGTTAATTATTCTGTGACAATTTTGCCAGATTTGTCCATGCCTGGTATCTCACAGAGGCCAGTGTTGCGTACTGGTCCCTCTTCAGCCCCTTGTTGTGAAAAATGTTTCACTTTTTTGGTTGCTTTAGATCATAATCTCTGGATTATGGCATTTTTTGGGTCCTATTTCTTGTGGCACTCCTAGAAGTTTCTGGAGCAGCACGTTACTCATGAGCCCTCTGTTGGAAAGCCCTGATCTACTCCAGTGCCACTCCCCAGTTGCGTCAGGACAGAGCTGGGACAGGGACCCTTGCTGTGGCTTCAAGAGGTCAAGCGGCGGCCAGAGCTGCAGTTCTGTTAAAGCTCAGTCACCTGAGCAGTGCAGAAACATCTCTGACAGCTTTTGCAGCAGCTGCTGTTCACAGGCAGTTGAGGAAACCCCTGAGAGAGATCCGTGTGTTGTGCACTCAAAGGTGCAAAGCAGTGGCCCATGTCCGGCCATGCTGCCCTCCCTGCAGCTGCCTGAGGTTGGGCGCCAGGACCCTTCAGGGCTGCTGTGCCTCTCCGGCTGGCAGAGAGCTCTCTGCCATTTAATTGGCATCCCGTATCTCCCTGAGGCTGTGGCTGGCTCCCTCATTGCCCTGATGCCTGCAGTCCACAGCACGTCCCTCTGCAGTACCACACTGCCTGTGACTTGTCATGTGGGCCTGCTGGCACGGACCGTGTCCCTCTGGAGGTCCTATCAGCAGTGCTGTCCTCAGGATTGTTTTTCAAAATATGGTTATCAGTTTAATTTGCTTAAAATTTGCCATAAGGAGAAATAGGCTATAAGGTCTCTTTTCCTGGGAGGAATTTCCACCAGGCAAAATCTGCCACAGAGCATTAGCTGCACACTCTCACGCTGTGCGGCTAAGAAAAAGAGCAAGTAAAACTAAAGTAGTTTATCTCTCTCTTAAAATTTCCCTCCATTATTCTGTGTATTACATGTGCTAATAGGAAGACCAGATTCTTTAGGAGCCAGGCTGGTTGGTGCTTTAAATACTGAAATCTCAGGTCTCTGACACTTTTGTCTCTGCTGTAGAAAGTTTCATCAATCCCTTGAAGTCATCTTTAATGGTATGATACTTCGTGGTTATACAAATTCAGAGATTAAAATAATGCATGTTTATAAGATCTAGAGCTACCGTATCTAATACTTTTAACTGGATTTGGCATGAGATAAAGTTTGCCCACTTGAACTTTCTAGAAGCACTTTTTTTCTGCTAAGTGCTGACAAGAGCTAAATAGTCTTTAGTTTTCCCCTGGAATCTCTTAAATTAGTTGTTCCTGAATCAGTTTTGGGGGAAGAACACTACTTCATAACACAGAGATACTGTGTTAGTTTTAAAGGGTAAATATGTAGTTTTGAAATTGTCTCTTTTTGAGGAATTTTCCTCATACTTGACGCAAATTTAATAACTAAAATTTATTTTGTTTGAGCAGGCATCACACTGAAAGAGTAACATAAATAATGAGTTATTGGTGTTTGATAGGAGGATCAGGAGAGAGTGGATGTGTAAGGCCTGGGATTTTAAAATTGTTTTCTTCTTTTCAAATCTATGATAAAATTGATAGTATGCAACTTAGGCAGAGCAGGTTACGCTGCCACTTGATCAAACCCTATCATTGTTTACAGTAAGGCAACTTCATCATTGGCATACATTATAAATTATTAATAATGATTACTTTGTGTTCACTTTTGGATTCTGTAAGGTTGAGAATAACAAAAGGATCTGTTGCTCCCTCTTTAAACTAAAGAAAACCACCACCACCACAAAAAAACCCCTGTAGAGCAGCACTGTTTAGCAGTTCCATGACTGAAGTTCTGTTTTATATTTGTTAACATTTTTTTCTTTTAAAAACTTATATATTATTAAAATAGTCAGACAGTCTTAACAGCATTTCAGTTATTGACATTTGGGATATGACCTTGTTTTATATAATTGCACGTATTGTTGACCTTTCTGTGACATTTGCAGTATCAGTGTCACACTGAGTATAAGTCTCTGGGTCATCCTTTTTTGGTTGGCTTGTTTTGTTTTAAAAGTACCATTAGCTTTGTCTTTTTGCATTGTATTACTTTGTAACTGTTTGGACCTTTCCTTTGTTAAGGCAATGTTAAAAGCTCGGGGAGCTCGGGGAGGCTCGGAGGCCTTTTTAATACTTTGGGATGCATGCTTTCTGTTTCTGAAAACTTAAAAACATTTTACTAAATAGTTGCTATTTAATAACCTATTTTTTAATAAATAGAACATAATTATCACTGTAAAACACTGATACAGAATTCTGCTTCCTTAATGTACACAAGAAATATCTTTTGAACACTTCTGCCCTTTGTCTCCTAAACTTTATCAAAAGACAAAAGTTTTAAACTCTGAACTAATTTCTTGGTAACTTAGGAATGCCCTTCACTTAAATGCAAGAACATCAGCAGAGCATGCGAATTTGTGAAAGGTGCTGTTTTCATGATCAGACTAGCCAGGAGAGGTTCAACCATAGCCTTAGGAATTCCTGGTGTGCATTTTTTTTTCCCTCCCCTCTTCAGTTTTGTTTTTATGTCTAATGAAGCTTGATCCTAATAGATCTGTGTATTTGTTTAAGTGCAAATTGAGCCGTGATTTAATTTCTGTTTTTCCCAAGTCTAACTATGTTGGTAATTGGGTTCTGTTAGGAACTGGAATATACGGGGAGTAATGTTGTAGTGTTTTAACATCTGCTCTGATTTGGGAATTCCTTTTGGGGTGATTAGAGCAGACAGCTCCTGACCCACCGTGACTACAGAAGGGATTTTTGTTACTAAGAAATGTCACAGCAATACAAATGTTTCATTTAAGAAATAGAGTGGCTCATCTTAGTTAAGAGGGAAATTTCTTTAAAACATATTGTATATTTTAAAAGCAGTAATGTATATTCCAGTCAAGATCCTGTGGATATTTTCATTGTATTATCTAAACATTTGGGAATATTTAAGATTATTTGAAATATTTAGGATTATTTTACTATATTCTTTTTATGACTCTTATTTAATGTTTATAAATAAGCATTACAATATTTTAGCTTCTTAATTAAAGTAGATGTTGCCTGTTTTTCAAGTACTGTATCATGAACTTCTAAGGAATTCGTTTTATCGCTGGTTTTTATCACTACTGTATTAGATATTTCTAATCTCTCTTACTCTCAGGTAGGATGGTAGTAATTTTTTACTCAGAAAACTGAGCTTGGGTACTGCAACTGAATATTGATACAACTAGTTCAAGCCCAGTCTAATTTTAGGGAAAACATATTTTTGATGGTTTTGTTTTCTGAGCTGAGTCATAGTAAAGAGAAAAACACCATGAAATAAGTCCATTAACTTGGTGAAAAATAGCATATGTCCCACAGGATTAGCTCAGTTGGTCAGAGCATGGTCCTAATAATTCCAAGGTTGAGGTTTTGATCTCTGTACGGGCCATGCATTTGAGAGTTGGACTCGATGATCTTTGTGGGTCCTTTCCAAGTCCAAGTATTCTGCAGATGATACCTCTTCAAGAGTAAACCTTATGAAATCTCTTACTTGAGGCAAGTAATACTGAGGTCTTTGAAAAATTTAATACAAGAAATTGGTAAATATTTAAATATTTAGGTACCACCATCATTTGGAGAAATGTTGTCATTACCTGTGGGATTATGGGGTGGCATGAAAACTTTTATTCCTATAAGCAAAGCAGGTTTGAATTGGTTATATTGGCCTGTAAAGGTTTTAATTTATGAGGAAGCCAAGTGTATTATATTCTTTTGTCTCTGTTGTCACCAGATGATGCTTTCCTCTTCTGGAAGTCAGTCACTTGTCCTCTGGTTTTTGACATGCTTTTGTCACTCATCTGTTGTAAATTTTACTCTGCTTAGACTTCTCTGTGTGGTAAAGGAGCTGTTTGGACCTGTGTAGCTTAACTACCTATATTAAATTCTACAGCTCCTTATTAGCATGTGCTGCCAGGATCTCAGAGAGCCTTGTTTCTCATCTGTGTGTTGATGTCCCAGGGGCAAAATGCCAACTGTCACATTGGTGAAGTGACCCCCCCATGGCTAGTGCACCTCTAGGAGCACCCAGAAGACAAGCTGCTGGCAAGGGTTTAATCATGCCACTGTGGGAGCTTTTGTCCTGTTTGTATCTCTGAATTGATATGAAACCACTGAGTAGCCTTTGCCAGGAATCATTAATAATCATAACTTTCTTCAACAAAACTAGAGGACAATTTATATTTTATAAAGCAATCTTATGTACCATGGACAGTCTGCTGCTTCCTTCCCTGGAAAAGTCACAGATATTGCTTGACTGGTTCATGACAAAGTCATTAATGGTAGTAAGCAATAAAGTAGTAAGCAGCTTTTGTAAATAATGGAAATCTGATGAAGCAAAATAAAAGGCAAGTGGCAGGAGCCAAAACTTGGTTAAGGAGTATCCAGCATGGTTCATGTTCAAGACTTCTGAATGGGTATGGGGAGCAGAAATGTTAAAATGTGTCTGTGGACTATTTTGCACTGATTTATGGACAACCTCCTAGCTACATACTGGAAAATTGTTTGTATTTGTAGTAGCTAAGTTGTAGTTAACATGAGTTCAGCAGTAAATATATTGTTGCCTTGCATCCCTGCTGTGACTAATTTCTTTGGGTTTTTATTTCAAGGATGCTACTGGGTGATTAGCTGGAGAGAAAGTGAATTTTCACACAAAGTCATGAGAACAGAGTGAGCTGTTCACGCTGCTGTACCTATGGAAATGTTTTACCCCAAACTTGTGAAGTCTGCTTATAGTAAGCTCTTTCAGAGAAGAAGGAGGGGATCCTGGGTAGGGCCATCAGGAGGAAATGTTGGGATCAATGTGGGCTGGGGTGTGTGGTGCTCCCTGCCCTCGTGATACCACTGATGGGAGCCATGCAGGAGGAAGTTGCTCCAGAAATGACATCCCTTTCACAAGTTGCTTTCAGGTTTCGGGTTATTTACTGTTGAGATGCCTCTGGATCCCTGGTGGAACTGCTCTGGGGACTTTGTATTTTGAAAATAAAAGCCCTTTCTCTCCAGGGTGTGACAAGTTGGTATTGAGGCAGAACCTTCAAAAGTGTTTTGTTCATCAATTGTCAGAAAATGTGAGATTTCTTCCCTGAACAAATGCAACAAAACAGATAAAAGCCCTTACGTGGTGTTGATAACATCTTTGGAAGTCTCACGGAGGCCTGTTAATGGCTGTGTGTTAGATTGTCTTCAGTATAGTCCTGGAAGCTACAAAAATTAATTCTATCAGTTTACCAGGAAGGAACATGAAAATGAATGTCAGTAGGAACCTGTGAGAAGTCCATTACAACAAATGAGTGCTAGGAGATGTGGGCTTGATTCAGGGTCTTTGCTACCACAGAGCATTTTAAGATAAGTAATATAATTGGATTATAAAAGGAGTAAGCTGAAAGTTGTGTCAGAAACCACAGAGCAGCCATGGATATTATTTGCGTTTGACTGACAATATGCGAGGGAGAGTATGTAATGATACATCCTTGTCATTCAAAGGCTTTATTTTTAGTCTCACTTTGACAGTTGTTTTCCTTTTCTCCACTCTAAATCATTCATACACCATAAACAATTTAAGCTGTGCATGTTTGTTCCTGAAGTATAAATTGAGGTATAAATTCACTTTACCATCTCACTGGTATCAGTTTAAGACATACTGGAATCAATTTATCCTTAGACCAGAATTCTACTTGCCTTTATTCCCAAGTTGTCTGTTGAGTAGTTAGCAGTATAAAATGATACCTTTTTTGTGAAATAAAGACTTTCAATTTCAGTTTAACTTAGATTTTACAATTTAATCCTTTAGTATGTTCAATTTCTCCCCTTTTATTGCTTTAAAACAAAGGTGTAACAATCTTGATTTATTTGAAATCTTATGAATTTTCATAGTTAATATTGCTGACTCTTAAGGCTTCCCATGATTGCCAAAAAGTTGAAAGAATGTTGTGAGTGAAAGATTTTTAATAAAACCTAAAGGAAAGCAACACACCTTTTCTGGTACTTAAAAACAACAAAATGGCCCATCATAAATTCTGAATTCCCAGGTTGTGACCAGGATGTTGAGCCCATTTTTTTCAGACTCAGAACTATTAAATGCACATCATCACACAACTACTGTTGTTACTTCAGAAATGGCACTGTACCTTAACTCTTTCTGCAAAAGACTCAGAATTTTAATCTTTAGATTTTTAATTTTTTTTTTAAATAAATGTCCTCATCCAGGCTGGATTTTTTTTTTTTCTAAGGCTTCCAGAGAGGGATTTTACTAAATCCTCGCCTATCCCTGTCAATGAATGAACCCTGCTATGGTTTCCCTCATGTTCAGAAAGAGGAAAAAAATGTGTTCTGAGATTTTCTGTATTATGGTATTCTGCAACAATTGGTTTGTTACAATATATGCTCACTTCTGACTGTGATTGGAATTCAACTAGGGAAATTTTTAGAGGACAGGTCTTGTTCTGTGAGTTCTCATGTGAAACTGAGGCATTTTTCTCTGTTGTCACTCAGGAACAAAATGATTTTGCACACCTCACTTATAGCTAAATTGGGGAAGTGTAAGTTACATTTTAGTATTTGTCAATACTGTTTTACTGAAATTCCAGTTATTGTCTATTGTGAACTCCTCTTGCATAATAAATGAATTTAGAAACTGTCATTCAACTACCAAAAAAATCTCTAATTTGAATCTTTAAAAATGAGTTGCCACAAATAATTTTAATTAGGACATGCTGTCCCAGAAAAAACCTCCTGCTTGACTTTGAAGATCTGGAACAAAAGTAGTCATTAGACAACAGCCATCTACATGACAGAAGAGCCAGCAGGTTTTTTGGTTGTGAGTTTTGGTTTTTTTAAGTTTAAATCACCAGGTTTACATTTTTTTCTTTTTGTACATTGTCATATCAGTTCAAAGTATCGCACAGTTCAGCATGAATAGAACTTTGTTAAAGCAATGGAAAACTGGGCAATTGTTGAATATAGTAATATTGCGTGTTAAGTTTTGAATATTTTGCCCCCATCCCCACCCCATTTTAACTTTTAATAACGTGTAATTGAAGGGAAATTATTAGATGGCACAAAAGCTCTCCTGAAAATGTTTAATCAGAAAAAGTGCCTTTTGTCGTGCCCTACATGTTAGTATAGGCATAAATTTTTCAATTCAATTATAAATACTGATTGCTAATCATTTTTGTTTCAGAGGACAAATGGATGACACTATGACTTCCACTGAGTGTTACTCACTGGAGTTTTTTGAAATCCACTACTTTCCATACTGTAGCAGTGAAGTCCTTTTTTTAAAAACAAGAATAATTTCTGCATTCGCTCTTTTAATGTGTAGTGTCACTACAATCACCTGAGGAGATTGTGAGGTTATTGACTGACTTTTAGGAGAAACTCAGTTTGTCACGTCTGCCTCTGAGTCCCATGTCCCATTCCCAAGTCAGTGTGAATTGATAAATAACAGCTTGATTTTTGTTTTGCATTTTTTGGTTTGTGTCTGGTTGCTTTTTTTTTTTTTTTTTTTTGTTAATGGACCTCTCATGTTCTTACATCTCTGAAATTTTAAGTAGATGTAATCAGGTAGCTAACTAACCTTTTCCTAATGTATCCCACAGACCAAAGACATGGTTTGTATTTGTGATTTTATGCTCAGAAGAAATAGTTGGAAGGTAATAGATCTAGAACGGAAAAAATCAGGAGATGAGTAAATGCAAAAGTGGCGGGAGGATAGAAATAGAAGTAGCCTGTCTAGTTGCAGCCTATTCATACTCTCGAATGCTTACTGGGAAAGCCAGAAGGTCAGTTTTGATCTGAAAGTTTAGAGGAGTAGGACTTGTGTGTGAAATCTGTCAGTGACCCCACTTCCAGTATCTGCAGAGGAAGTGGCAGGCAGCTGGGCAGTGGAGCACTGAAGAAATGCCTTGGTGACAAAATTTAAAAGGTGTAGAAGACTTATTAATCACCTTTGGGATTTGTGGAGGATGTGTTCTTTTCCCTGTGAGTTTCTGACAGTGTGAGATGTGAGTGTGAGAAGTGAAGAGATGTAGGGACAAAGCACAAGTTGAACAGAAACTCGCATAGCTTTGTCTGGGCCGGAGCTTACATATTTATTCCTTATGTCTTACCACTTATCTGGCATAGCAGGTCCAAAACTGATCACCAATAGGAAAATTACATCTTGCTTTTTTCCTCCCTTATTCTCATCACTGTGGTGTTTTTGAAACTCAGAATTTTTAGTGGGGAAAAGAGGTGTTAAGTGTTAATGAGTTAGTAAGTGCAAAAATAGGCATCCCCAAGCCAAGGTTTCACACTCTACATTTTACATCCTGATCTTGTAAGGTAAAGTCTTGCTGTGGTGGGATAAATCTGTTTGGTCCCTTAAGCAGAGAGACAGCATCCTGCCTTTTTCTGTGAGCTGAAGTGGAAGGAAGGGTCGAGATGCTGAGTGGGGCAGGGTGATGGATCTGGAGGGTAGGATTTGCTGCTTCTCCTACCAACACAAGGCCATTGTAAGCGACTCTCATTCTCTGAGATGCTCCTCCTGTAGTAAAAGCTACATGAGCTGAAGAGAAACTAAATCATTATAGCTCCCTCTTTGCAAGGGTTCTTGGCTAGATAAGGTAATAAAGCTTTCATGGTTGTATTGCTGGAGGTGGAAAAAATACTGTAACTTTTCCATGTCTGGATGATCTGCTTGTTCCTAAATGTAGTTTTTTGCCTTTATGGGCTGTATTCAGAGCAGTAATACAAAACTGAGCTAGTTTTAATCTCTTTCAGCACCCTGTCAAAGAGGCTTTCAGACAGTATGTGTCATACACTGGACAGCTTTTCTCAAAAGTGATACTTCTTTTCAATGCTAACGGTCAGTTACTTTATGAACTCAGCTTCTGAAATCAATCACAAAAAATCAAAGCCTCAAAGTGCTCTTTTAAAAGATATATTTCAGGTGTCCATATGGATAGATTATTTTAACCTTTTAGTGCAAAGAAATGCTTATGTTCAGTTAAAACAATCTAATTAGATTCCTGTTTATAATATCTTTTTCTCCATAGAAAGCTAATAGTATGTCTTGACTTTTATTTTATTGCAGTCTGGCCTATTTCATAGAATTTAGCTTAGCTTCATTAGGAGTAGAGAGTGCTTAACTTGGGTAGAAGCAAAGCTTAGTTTCTTACTTCTTAAGGCAGTAATATTTCACTGAATAGGCCTAATCCTGTGAGGATGAGACCAAGGTGCAACATGAATTATCATGTTGTAAGTTGATTAAATGTGCGTACCTTTTACACAAAGATTGATGCTGTGAATATGTGCAATACGAAGACCAGAGGAAGTCTAAAAGATAAACTTTCATGTAATAGACCTTTTAAAGACCTCTCCACATAGGAGAGATGGTATATAGGCAAGAGCAGCTTGGTTTCAATTTTGATAGGTATGTGTTTGTTATACCTTAAAGTCAGTGTAAGGTGAGGAAGCTGCATAGGACCCTGCCTGAACCATGTAGCCAGCAGTGCTTACAGGGAGCACAGCTATCTATCTGTTCTTGTCACCTTCCTCGTAACTCTAGAATGACCAAGAGTATATTCCAACAGTTCACAACTAGTGTGTCACTCAGGAGGATTTGACTATACTGGGGCTGTACATGTGAGGTGGCTCGTTGAAAAAATCTTAAATACCAAGTCTTGTATTTCTTCCACATGAAATCCTAACTGTGACTTAGACCAGTGTTGCATAAAATTTGTTCTGTCATAATTTCTTAATTGCTATTGTTGCATAAACCAGATTATTTTTCCCTCGGTCTGTCCAACTTTGTGGCAGACAGGAATTCTGAGCATTTGAAAATCCCAATATAATATCCTTCTTTAAATGATTGGAGTGTCATGTTGAAACTTTTATATAATTTCTTTACTAGGCTATTAAGCACAAGACTTTTGTGAGAACATCAAGAGTTGTTGAGAAGTTTGATTTAGACAACTAAACTTCCAAATGATATAATGCATAAAAGCAGGGGATTCATAACTTTTTCACTCATTGTTCAGAGAGTATTGGATAGTATGGCGTGGACACTAAAAGTTATTGAGACTTTTTTGATTATTGTGATTAAAACATAAGAATATTTCTCCAAACTGAGACTTGGAAAATTCTATACTTAGAGCTGGTTTGTTTTCTCAAGGCTTTTCATTCAAGAGTTTAAAAATGAGAACAATTTGTTTGTAAAGTTCAGATGTTTGTCTTTTATGTTAATACTGGGTAGCATGAGTGATGAATCTACTGTACAAATACCACATTCAAAACTTGGTTATGTTTTCCACTCATAGACTGTGTCCAACTCCTGTGTCCAAGTTGCTATAAATGAAATTTTCCCTTGAAGGTTACATTGCTGCTCTTCTGAGTTTCATCTGTGGCATCTTTTGTTAATGTTTTGATCATTTATCTTCCTGAGTGCTGTTGTGAAGCTGATTGCATGGATCTAGGTTATGGCTGCAGTGGCATGCCTGCCCCGTATTTAATCTGTGTTGTGTTTATAGGTCAGATAAAACCAGCTTTTTTTTTTTTTGTGGTTTCCTACATGTTTCAGAAGAACATGTATTCTTTAACATTTCTGTGGGTACTAATTCTCGGTCTGGATTGAAGTGTTTCTGTAAATTAAATACAGAACTGAATGGGTTCAGGCTTCTAGAGTCCAAGGCAGAAGTTTTTAATTCACTTGGTGGTGTTGACCAGTAGTTGAACACTCTGTACAGAGACCTGGGTTGTATCTTAGCACAGATTCTCTCATTTTCATGACACCTACATGAGTAATATCACCCGATAATAGAAATTCTGTGTATAAACAAGGCAAGTTGAAATTAAACTTTCCAAAAGAAACATTAGATACGCAGTGTTCAGAAGAAGACAGCAAGAGTGCTAGCTTGGTTTTTGGTAATTTAATGTTATAATTTTAAGTGCTGACTAAAGTTACTTGCTGTGGAACATTACACTCAGAGTACATTGAGCAGGGTTTGAATGAGTGACTTGATTGTGCTCTGCCAAATATGTGATTGGTGGGTGTTTAAAAATTACCCAGTGCCAGCTGACAAATACAGAGTTTCTTACCTTAATGAGGAGTATCATGCTCTTATTAGCTAAAACCTTTTATGTAATTAAAATCTTTCTTAAATCTCTTCTGAAGTGTAGTAAAAGAAAAATGTTTTTATATGTTACAGAACATTTCTTAATACATCACTGTAATAGAATGTGTGTAACACAACTTTTTTATGTCCAGAGATAAAGGTCTTGTGGTTGCATTTATAGAGTGACTAAAACCGAAATACTCAAGGTAATACTGCTTTATGATCTTATTGATTTTATACAATCCTCCTTAGCATAAGAAGGTGTGTGCTTGTGGGTATTTGTGTGTGTGTGTGTTTCCTAGATAACTGTGGTGTTACATGTCTTAGTCACAAATTTTAATTCCTTATTCTGTGTCTCGACTTACCTTTATAAAACTCACTTGGAGATGGAAAGCTGTTCTGTGTATGGCATCATGTTAATACCAATTTATGAGTTATTACTTTACTAATGTAGAGTGCTTTAGTCCAATTCAGATATTTTATCATATGATAAATACGTAGCAGGGATGAACTGATTTGCCGCATGCGGCTTGGCAATAGCTTCGTAAAGGCTGCTTCTGCTGGGAGCGTTCAACAGGTGTCCCATATTCTTTACAAACAGCCAAGTCTTTCCAGTCTGAAACTGTTTATTTGTTGTCTCTGCAGTTGTCTGTGCCTGTTACCTGTGACCTCAGGTATTGTAGCACTGGGCTGTGGCTCAGGGCTTGGGTGCAGCGAGAGGCTCCATGCAGGAGTGCTGAACGAGGGCTGAGGCATCAGTGGCTGCCAAAAGACACATTGCCACCTGCCAGCTCTTCCCGGCTATGGCTGTCCTGGCAGCCTTCCTAAAACATACAAAAATAATGCTGTGGGCTACCTCTGTTTTCACTGTTCCTGGCCCCAGCCAGTCTCTTCCTGGTTGTGGTCCTTACTCCGCTTCCTGGTGGCTTGTCACTCCAAGGGTGTTCCCTGACCCCTCGATTGGAGAGTTGGTGACCTATACAGATAAATTTCTGAATGGAAAATATTGCAGCTATCTGTGCTCCATTGTGTTCCCATTCTGAAGTGTTTCAGGTAACATGGTTATGTGCATGACATATTAAGCCCTAAATAATACGAAGGAACTGAATAAGGTAGCTAGCTTTGGTATTTACTTCTTACTTGATCAAGGTAGTGTGAGGATGGTGAAACTGGATTAAATGCAAAGTATGTATAGAATCATGTGCACTACAGTAACACAAAACATTTTGTTACTCAGTTGTCAGTAGCTGCCAGTTGGATGGTAAGAAGGTTGACTTGGATGTTTAGCCATCAATAAACTCGTCAATAGTCTCAATGAATCGACTGAAATAATGCTGCTTTTTGTGGAAAAGGACTGTGTACATTTGTAATGGCAGGCAATCTGTTAAAAAAAAGTAAATAGTTTGGAATTTTTAATGGAAATTATGGTATTGTGTAATTTTTTCTTACTATTTTAAGAATTATTTTTAAATGCATATGAAGACTGTCTTTACTAATTATTCCACTTAATAGAAAAGTAATATAAGGATACAATCCTGCTCTAGGGTATTTGAAAATTGCCTCAAGTTTACTAAGTATCTCAGGGCATTTTGACATGATAGGTCTAGGACTGTTGCAGTTCCCATTACAAATTCATGTCACATTTCATATTACATTTTGTAAAATAGAGTTTACTTTTCCTCCTTTTATATACTCTGTGTGATTAGGAGATACCTATCATTTAAGAGATAATGAACGGTTATCTGTGAGTAAAATTTATTTTCTATTACCTCTTAGCTGTTTGTGATAACATGATGTATGTCATGTTCTGGGGTTGTAGATTACTAGGATGACAAAAGCAAATAAAAATTATAATAATTCATGTGAAATAAAAGAAAAAATAGATAAAATCCAAGAAATTTGTCCTGCCGTTGAAACAGATGATTTCATTTGATGTTTAATTTCATCACAAAACTATTGAAGTCATCTTACAGGCATATCTAAGTGAAAGTTGGTTAATAAATTTCATTGTGGTGTATAACTAGAACCAACTTGAAATAATAGGGTGGGGACTTTACCACAGTGATTTTGGGAGCTATTCACATAACTTGCATCTTGTATTTGCTTTAGCTACTACGTTTAAAGCCAAGAACCTAACTTTTAATGGAGATACTCTTAGCTGGCACTCTCTAGGATATTCACTTATGTTATATATCTTAGCTATTGTGAATACCCTTCATGAGCCAAACTGTACATTCATGGTCATTCAGTCAGCTTCAGAGCGCTCAGGATTGCATGGGCAGATCAGAGTTTGTTTAGTATGCTCTATTAACATATATCCTTTCATTGAGAATAGTAGTCTATTATCATATTCACTCCTTTCATGAAATCACAAGGATGTGTGTAATGAAAATGATCATGATGGGATTTTTTTTTCCATGCGTGGTAAATTGTTTATAAAGTCCTTTGTGTACCCAACAAAAACCCTCTCATAGGGAGAATTGGTTTGGGTGAATATGTTAATTCTGAGGCTAGAGTAAGACTGTATGCTCATACTAATCAGTTAATTTTTAAAAGGAATTCCAGTAAAGAGGGTAATCCAGGCCAAAGATGTGAGCAATACTAGGTATCCACTAGAACTGAAGAAAATTGCTGAGGGCACAATTATGTAGGGTAAAATGGGACAATAATCTTTTCTAAGTCCTCCCTAGGGAGAATAAAAATAAGAACTTTGATGTAAATTTACTTTCTGAGAAAAAGAAAATCTGTTTTAAGTTCTTCCCATTAAATCTAGTGTTACTTTTCCAACACTTGGTTGGAACTTCTGCTCTTGAAATTAGCAGTTTGTTAAGAAACTGTGAACACTGCAGGGGCCCTGGATATGGTACCATTCTCTCAGCCAAATTTAAAAGTACTAACCTAAGTCTTCCAGACTTCTTTTTTTACTAATACTTGAACCATGTGTGTCTAGGTGTAAACATAGTTTCCTTTGTCCACACACCTATTCCTTTATATCGTATTTCTTGTAGAAGATCCTAATGTAAGAATGTTAAACTGAATATGACAGTTGTGTACATAAGAATAATGTGAAAATGAAAGATGAATGTTAAAACTACATATACAGAAGCCTAATTTGAATGCATGTTGTGTGAAAGATTTATGCAGTGGTTTCCCTGATTTCTGAGAGATAATTACCATGACAGTTTGTTGTTAGAACACTTACAATTCATATATAAAGGAATCATTGAGCGACTTAAAAAACATCCTGTTAAAGCAAGTGAGGTTTTGTTGAAGGAGAGAATCTGCAGGAATGATTCCAATGTCAACAAGACCTATTTGGTATCAGATATATCTCTGTGCACACTGATGGTGAAATGAAAGCCTCTGTGGGTTTTGGGGTTCCTGGCCAACAGTTCCATACAAGAGAATTGAACTGGGTTGCAAATAGTTTGATAGTATCTTAGTTGTAGATAACAATACAACAAGACCTATTATTGCCTGAAATGGGTGATAGAAGTTAAAAGCTTCATGATACTCAGGTATCAATTCAGAAGTGGTTTTGAAGAAATGGCATTTGTAGTTGCTATTTAAAGCTCATTAAGTTCTTTTAAAGGCTAGTAGTGTGTTTTGTTCAAGGTGGTGTTTTGGGACAGCCAAAACAATTTTTAATTTCATGTTTGTTTTGTAGATTTCTTCAAAGTATAAAAGGCATTTCTTTCAGCTTGGTGCACTTGTAGATGTCAGGAAACTGAAGAGTTAGAGCTAGAGGAACATCCATTCCTGCTCTCAAATTTGCCAAGTAGACCAATGATTCAAACATTTTCTTCAGTGATAAAATTTCTGCTTTTGTCCAAAGGTCTTGGATCCATAATTCTGATTGCATAGACTAGGGGAAAAAATATTTTCTGCCTTCATGGAAGCATTCTGCAGCATAAGATACTACAGTTTAAGAGGTTAGCTAACTAGAGCTAACTAGAGCTAAAATGGTATTTCCTCTAGCAAATATTCAGTATTGTCTCACAAAACTGGCCATATCTCCTTGAGCAAGGTCTCATGTGAATGACTCTGGCCTTTGATCTCCACTGCTCCAGGGGAATACAAGTCTTACGGTAGCTCATAAAACACAATCTGGTCTTTTGTACGGTTGATTCTGAATGTTAATGCCAAGATCTTAATGCATTAGAAACTTCCAGGGAGGCATTAATGTCTTGTGACAGGAATTTTTTTTGCAGAAGGTGGCTCTACTTGAGGAGATGTTAGGTAGCTTCTTCAGCACATCTAGAGCTTCCATGTTGCCCTTTGTTTTACTGTGCATCATCTAGGCAGTAATTAGTAAAAAGCTATATGGATTTCTGTGAGATGGCTTTCCTCAAAAGGAGACAGAGGAGAGTGAAGTAAAATGTTGCCCATAGGAGGCCCTAAATTGTACTTGCCTTCCAGGCTTAGTGATAGGTTGGAAGGTGAATTAGAAATATTTGGCATGTTCTTACATAGTACAGAAGGAAACACTCATGCAAGTGCCATGAGGTAGTATCAATTATTAAAACTGAGGTATATGATGAACTAGCCATGTATAAAAATGACTTCAGACTTTATTATTTGAAGTAGCTAGATGTTTTCATTAGTTCCAGAGGTGTTGTACATAATTTTGGTTTTTATTTTTGCTCTTGCTTTTAATCCAGCACTGAGAGAATGGTAAAGCACTGGAACAGGCTTTGGGAGACTCTTTGGTCAGTCTTATGTAGAGTTTGTGTGATGCTTATTTCCAGATAGTGGTTGAACACCTGACCTTTGAATAAGCAAAGCAAAGGTAAAAATTACATGTGAGTGATATATACAGTTTGTGTGTATGTATACATCTGTACTTAACAGCATTGTTGTCTTGAGTCTGTAATGAAATTTTTGACTGAAATTCCTGACATTTATTCCTGAAATTCCTCCATTAGCTGGAGAAGTAGTTTGGAAGTCCAGGTCCTGCTGCTTTTGCAAAGAAGTGCATGTGGTCAGTATTTTCAGCCTGTCCAGAACATGTCAGTGTATGTGCTAGATTTCTCTTCAGTGAAGCAGAAATCACTGTTTATGTCTAGGAATGCTGCAATGAGGTGAATGTGTAGGGTGTAAGACTTGTTGCAGTCTGTGGTGAGTGCATGTTGTGTGTCCTAATCGTGCTTCAGAAGGACTTCTCATATGAAGCTCGGATGACACAATCTAATTCTACTGAAGAGTTGTTTTGGTTTTTCTTGTCCTAGGTAGTAGTCTATCACAATGACATGAGGTAGGATTTTGTCCTTATTTACACCCTCTCTAGCTTCATTCAGCTCCGGAAATGAGAACAGGCCATTTTAGACCTTAAAATAGAAATGTCCTTGCAATGTCTTTCTATGTCATTTTGCTTTTGTCAGTGGAAACACGCACTGCTGTGTTATTATTTGGCCTGAGCATTTGCACAGATTATAGGGTGCTGTCACAATTTATAGTAACTTCAACAGTTTTGGTTTTTTTCTTTTATTAGAAGAATAGAACCAAATGACCCTTGATCCACAATTTTTTATAATTGTTTTATTTTGCATATCCCACACTAATCAGATTCCAGATGTTCATCAGACTTTTGTGGTCTGTTGTTGAGCCACACATTCAAATAGGGTTTCGTATTTTACTTTTGTATAATAGAATATTACATTATATGAACTTTCATGACTTTTAAAAATAGAATTTCTACAAGCTCAGCTAGCCTATGGACTAATGTTCGCTCAGAGCAGTCAATTTATTTAGCAAACTGATACTTGGGGGCTTGAAGCGACCATATCTCCTGAGAAATCCTACATGATATTTCTACAAAGGTGTGAAATAATTATTCTAAACATCACTTTTGTGGGGCATTCTAGAAAATAAATGGCAGTTTGACATATGATTATGTTATAAAATAATTTTACTTCATTTGATAAAAAAGTCTTTTTTGTCTACATTGTTTACTAGCATGGAAAGAATTACAAGAACAAAAATATTCCCTCTTCAGGCTGTGAGAACATTGTGTTTACTCTTGAGTTTCTTTGAGTTACTTACAAGGATTTTTGGTCTATCTAATAGATAAACTGAACTGCAGGCACTGTTGGTTTTGTTGTTCAGCTACTGTCTGTACCCTGTTCCTTGGCACAACAGCACTCTACACAGTAAATATGAAGCTTCTGTGCCTTGAAAAATAGAAATTCCTCATGGGTGAGTCTGAAATGCTTACCCAGACAAGAACTAATGACAATGACAGACCCACGCTTTTCTGAAACAGGCAGAAATACTTTTTGACCTTGTTTTGACCTTGCTTTATATAACATAAGGGCTCAGACAAGAATATGATTATAAAAATCCCAAAGTAAACAGAAGTGCCTTCCTAGAACAACATGTTAGTTGCAGTTAGCTCTGAAGTTTTCTGGACATGTGTCTGATAAAGTACTGATTTTTATAACTTCTTTTCTCCTCTCCAGCCGTGTGTGTGTGGAGAGTGTGATGCTACCTCTACCACCAACCTTTCCTCCCTTAGGTCTTCAGGCCATCATAATTCAGAATTATACATTTAGCACTACCTAGAACAAGCCTCTACTGCCTACATTTCTTCTCCAGTGGAACAGGATAAGGGAAAAAAGATACTGAGTAGTTTTCATATACTATATTATGGAGAGATGCTTAGAAACTACAAATGGGAGGGATAAGGAAACCTGTGATTTCTGAAAGAAACAGTGGTCAAAATTGATGTAAAGTGCTCATTTTCATTCCTTTTGTTCAGCAGTTAGTACTTTAAAAGTATAGGTTAAATATAGTCATTGGTCTGAGAAGGTCCATTTCATGCACTGCAGGAGCCTTGGAGAATATCTTGTGAAGACCTGTGTCCTTGGGAGAAGTTGTGCTAGCTCTGTGTTTGCAGTTCAGCACTTTCTCTGTTAGCAATCAGTAGTGACATGGTCTACTGCTCTGATGGAGCTGGTGCTCTGTTCCTGGATGTTTCTCAGGTTGCTCCCCAGGTTTAGGAGCAAGTGGTCACTGCTGTTCTCCCTTAATTGTAGCCCATGCTCAAGGATGGTAATTTTTGATTTCTTTTTATTTTCTTGTACAGGTGTGGATATCTCATATCCTCCCAAGTCGTTGGAGTTAGAAACTGGTGTTACAATCTTATAAATACTTAGTGTATGTTTTTGTGAAGTGATGCAAGCAATATAACTGAAATATAAAAATTAGGTTTCTTTTAAATTCTGTCTAAAAACTTGTCTTTTTCAGACAGCATCCAAGATGAACATTCTTTTAATTTTATACCTGCAGATCCTTACATGGGTGAATAGGTACTGGTGGTTTCTGTTAAACGTAAGTCGACATACTGGAAATATGAATAGGCATTTTACATTTTATTTTTAGTGGATCTCATAAAAATAAAAAATACTAAAGTTAGATACAAAAGTATATACCAAAAATATGCAGAATAATCTGATCATTTGATAGAATTAAATCTTTGAGAACTAGCATTCCTTAGATTCAAATGCTTGTCAATCAATGGGATTGTAGGTTGGCGGGTTTTTTGAATGTTTTTAAATTTAATTTAATTTTATTAGCTAAAGAAATGCTTCATATATTTCGTATGCTGTTTCCCATGAGTCTATCTGACTGAGAGTCTCTAAACTCTTTAAAATATTTTCATTACAGTGATCTCTGCTACTATGTCATATGTTGCTTAGGATTAATTGCAGTTGTGCTTGAAAAAAAAGGTGATAAGTTTCCAGCACAATGAAGCAGAAACAGAGGGTGCTTAAGTGGAGATTAAAGTTCTTCAATGCGAATGGATTTATTTTTTTTAGCAACAATCAATTAAGAAATAATCAATTAAAACAACATTGCCATATGCAGACATTCAAATGAAAAAATTCACAGCATGTAGAAAAAAGGATGAAAGAATATGGGAAAAATAAAATCAGTTTGTGGTAAAGCAGTGTATATGGCTTTGATCATTTACTTAAAAGTCGGGGGTTTTTTTTAGAAATGGCTTTTTAGTAAAGGCTTTGGTGTTTTTTGTTATGTTGTGCATAGGAAGGAGATGAGTTGGGGAAAAGGAAGAGGGAATTGTTTCTGGCTGCATTGCCTGTAATTTCAAAGTAACGTGTCTGCATTTTCTTACTTTACTTTTTCTTTTCTTCAAGAAAACTTAGGAATTTGATGTATATGAAGAGAACTTCTCTGCCCAGCACTGTTCTAGACTGGATTTCAGTACTAAATATTTTAGACACAAATGTATTTAATTGGAACTGCTCATGAGAATACTTACAGATTATAAATTTCTCTCTCTTGGAGTTAATGGATTCTTTTTTTAACTTTTCAGTGCTGCATCCCTATTCTGCTTCTGCAGACTGAAGTGTTCCTCCAGCTCCTGCCAGATTTCTGGGTGTTTGGAGCTCTTGGCCATTCCTGTGTTTCTCAAATGTCTTTGTGTAACTTGTGTATCTTTACCATTTCTAGTCATAGCCCTTGGTCTTTTGCAGACGTTTTTTTAAATCTTCTTAATGTCGAATTTATATGGGAAAGATGTTCAATTGAACTTAGTTGACCTTGACATTTTTCTGCGCACTGAGATCTGCCCATTTTTCTTTCTATCTGCATCTCTATTTATACCTCCTACCACATATTCTTTTTAGCCTTGTGTTAGTCCCTTTATTGGCAAGTTTAGTTTGTTATTTCCATCTTAATGTTTTAAAATTTTTCCTCTGGAGGTAAGTACAGTGCACTACTTCTGTAGAAAAGAATAAACCATATAATGGTCTTGCATATCTGAAATCAGTCTTTCTCAGTAACTACAGACAGCTTAATAATGGGATTTAAACTTTTTTTGTTCATCAGTGGTTTTAGGCTTAATATCCCTCTGCATTTGAATGTTCAGATTCATTTGTATTCATGGTTATCAAGTTTAGCTAGCTAGTTTAAGAGCATTTTTGTCAGTTTACAAGAATATATTTGACTTATCTTTCCTAATCTTAACTCCCATTTCTATTCAAGTCTCCAGACATCATGATCTTTATCATAAATTCTTTCATTCTTATTTTAGCAGAGTTAACATATAAAAAAAAGTTGCTGCAGGCTCATTCTGAAACAGCAATGACACTGTTTTCCCAGAACCACTGTGCAAAGCGGTAGGGATCTGACTGTAGGGGACCATGTATATCCCTGCCTTAATCCTTTATTAAGATCAAATGGGGCAAGGACTTCACTCAGTATTAGTACTCTTACTTTTTGAACCAAACCCACTCCGTTGTGTCACTGTAATAAATTTACAGAGGGTTCCTAATTGATAGCAACCCAGAGGCCATCTCATGCTATGCAATGATTATATGCTTTCTTTAAATCTGCCGTGTACTCTGATCTTATTTTTTTCATCTCTTTCATTATCAACCATGTGATTTGAAATACTTGAAACACCATGGCTGCGTCTTCACTTATTTTCTCCCTTATTTAAAAATAATTAGATGGGAAAGTTATTAATGTTGTTAATAGCCTGGGATTTTAAAAGGAATGCTCTACTGGAATGGAAGTTCTTATTTCCCTTAGCTTTTTACATCAAAAAAATTGTTTATGTAAACTAGATATTGCTAACACAGTAATTCTTACACATCGCCAAAAATAGGAGTCTGTAACTCTTCAGTTTTCAACCTTTTCATAGTTTAAAGTTTGGAAAAGAGCAAGAACTGTTACAGTTAACAGTTAAGGTACCAGCAAAACATACCAGCTTGAAGACAATAAAAAAGAAACCTTAAACTAGTGAAAAAAGGAGCGGTGTAGGCTCTCTTCCTTGTATTTTGCTTCTTGCCCAGATCCTGAGGGTTGCACTTATCAAGTCAGCCCCAGCACAGTGTCTTGTTTGCCTTTGCTGTAGCAGAATGGATTCGAGGCAGGCAGCTCTGGGTGGGACCTCTATGCCACCTCTTTATTGATGAGCACTGATGGTCCTTCCTTGAGTCTTGCTTTGTCTGACAGAACACTGTATGGGGAGCATCGCTAGAAGAGATATTTGGGGACAAGAATGCTTATTTACAAACCTATATTTGTAATAATAGCTAAGTGAAAAAAACACCGAACTGCAAGTTCTTTTAGCATTACACTGAACAGTAATTAATCACCTTATCAACTGCAGCAGACACCAGCTTTTGAGTTTGGTCAGTGCAACCTGAAATTTTCTGAGGGCCATGCTTTCTCTGTTCATATATATATAAATGAAATGGCTACAAGAGACTGTTTGAGAACCTTCATTTTCTCTAACCAGGGATAACATGGCTTGATTGTAGCTTTCTTTTTGGATGATCCTTATTTCCAGAGATTATACCACTGGACATCATTTGGTAATATTCTTCCCCAAGTTTCTTAAAAATATTTGTAATGTCATTCTTGGTTAGATCACATTTTTGACTTTAAACTTAAAGTGCTGGCCCCTACCTGCAGCCTTCTTAAGTCAGAATGCCTTTGCAAAATCTGTATGTAAATATTGCTAATTCTTTCAAAATGTATAATGTTTTTTAGTATGTTTCATAAGGAGGGATCTGGTTTTGTGGCCTACAATGTTGGTTTGCATCACCGAGTTAGCATAAGCACCACTTAAAGCTGGAGGAGACAAAGAGGCACTTCAGGGTATCTTTCATTTATTCTAGATGTCTGCTTGGAGGGTGGCTGACTTCATCCATAACTGCATTGCCTAGAAGGCTGTCTTAGACATCTGCCTTATATCTATTTTTAAATAGGTTTTGTGTATGATATAAGGTTAATCTGAAGGCAGGAGTGTTCAGAGAGCACAGCCTTCACTTGACAGTTTTAAAATTTAGGGCAGCCCATTGCATGAGTGCTTGGTTAGGAATAAGTTCAGCATTATCCCAGGAAATAGGGAGATATATAGAAAAGAATACAAAGTACTTTCTAAGATGCTGGAATAGAAATTTCCTGACAAGAATGTATGGGTGAGAGAGATTAATGTTGTGGGGGGGAATCTTTTCACAGAAGCTTGACATTTAAACCTGATCTGGCAGAGAACCAGTCATGGGTATGAAATCGAAATGTCACTACTGTGCTTAAGGGGGTTTGTTTTTTTATATTGTGAATATCCAAAGCTGTAAAATATATAATCAAATTTATTATAGTAGTAAAGTTTAAGTTTTTATTCTTTCTTTTTTTTTTTTTTTGTAAAGAATGCCAAAGTAAGGCAGTCACTGAAGTGACTACTGAATTGTGGCTGTCAAAATCAGAAATCAAATTAATGCAGGTGGAACACACTTTCTGGAATTAATGTTGGGCCTTTTCATTGCTCTTATTTGGATTTGTGTGGTTAAGGCAAAATATATATCAGTCAGTCTAGTTCATAAACTTATACAAGCCTGGGTATCTGGGTTTTTTGGGGTTTTTTGGGTTTTTTTTGATCACAATATGCCAATATATTCCAATCTTTACTGTCAGTGTGATTGTAGAAAGCAGTGAGTACTACTCATTTCTTCTGAGTGATTTACAGCACTTACTTTGTCAAGAATGGCATAAATTGAAAATCTTTAGGCAACTCAGTGAGAAGTCTCTTTAATTCTATATCTCCCTGGAACTGCAGTGCAACTTCCTAGAGTCCAGGCATTCCCAGCCACCACTGGCACCTAATGCAATGCAAAAGCTAAAGCTGAGGCCAACAGGTTGACCAAATTATAATGCTACCCACAGTGTCTTGCTTGCTTGCTGATAATTCCCAAATCTGAATATCTATGCATAGTTTGTTTTAGGTAATAAGAATATTAATCTGTACATGAACCTCCGAGATGCAAATACAATGTGCTGAATAAATATCAATTATTATTCATTAAAATGCAAATACAGATAGGCACTTTAGAGACAGTTTAGGTAGTCAAATGGAATGAAATAAAAGTCAGGACATCAGTAATTAGACACTTAAAGATATGTATAATATTTTGCCATGTTTGCTGGACACAGACAATATAAAGCTCTTTTCCCTTCAGCTTATATTGCAGCCTCACAACAATTCTTTTCTCTGATGACTACTTAAAATATTCAGGTACTGCAGCTCATACTTAAATTTTATTAGATGTATTCTAAAGATAACTCTTTCTACAGCAGTAAATTCTAGCTGTATGACTTGCACTCACTTTAATGAATTCTGCAGTTAAATCCCTGTGCACCATGTAAGAAAACCTGATCTCAGTTTACAGAACATAGTGGATGGGAATATTTATTTCAGCACTTAATGAGCATATGTTTTCTAGGTTTACACAGGTTTTATACTTTCAGCTCAGTACTCAGGAAAACCATTAAGCCCTCTACACACAGATGTCAGTCAAGCAAGTTAAGAAAAATTATAATGAATATTTTGTGAATTTTTCTTCTGGAATGTTATGGAGTGCTCATTACCATAAGCACTCAGAAGGGTGTTGCTCAATTAAAGATGATTTGTAGTGGCTGTTTTGTATTTAAAGTGCTATCACAAAATGTGAACAACAAAGTTTGGGACTTTTGTGACATGGACACAACTGTAATGTGTAGTTACTAACATTTAAACATCCTTTGAGGTTGTACATTTGCAGCAGTCTGCCAATGGCTGTATGGTAACAGAGACTGCACTTGGTCTGAAGGCAGTGTTGTTATGGCTTCATTAAGCCATCTCTGTGTGTATGGATACTCCTGCATAATTAACCCTAAGTATAGCCACGTGTCAGCATTTAACCCTTCATTATCTCTTACATCTTAAAAAGAGCAAGTAACATAAAAATAAGTGTATGTAACGTTAACTAGTGATCTGTTGAATCTCTTGAATCTAGAAGGAAATGAAATCCAAATATAAATTGAATATTGGTACCCTATCTACCAATAACCATATCTTAAAGCAAATTTGTTTTAGAAACTATTGAGAATGTGACTTTTTATATTTCAAAACTAATTTTTTTTTAAAGTGAGTCCAAGTGACATTTTCATGGCCTATTGAAGAGCTTGTTGTGGTCTTTTCTTTTTGTAGAATATTATTGTTAAATTTTATCATGTAACATCCTCTTTTAGGTGCTATGTAATAAACTCTAATAAGAATTAATTGCTTTTTAGTAATTTGTTTGCTGTACGATAGCATCAAAATGGGAGATGATTTTAATGTCATTAGAATTAATTAACATACATTTGGCAAATAATAATTATGATCCAAGTCCTTAGTGAATTCCAAATTGCATTCAGATTTCAGTACAGGGAGTGGTATTTTACAGAGGGCAATATCCAAGATTTTTTTCATTTGTGTCAATCTCTGAAGTATAATGTGAAAGAATCATCAGGTAAAATCCCATTGGGAATGGTTTGGCTGTTTCCTGAAGCCAGGCATTCAGTGGCGTGAAGAGCAGATACAAAGTAGACTACATAGTGATCTGGAATTGTAATGATGTGAGGAAATGAAAAGGTATGAGAATGAAGGATTTCATAGGTTCATTCTGGTTAAGTACAGCAAAGGCAGAGGAAAAGGAGAGCTGCAGTAAAATGCTCTGTGTAAATGCTGAAGTAGGAGTCAGATGATTGCCCTTTTCCTTTATGTATGTTGTCCCTTAAAGTAACTGGGTTGGTGATATTTGTAAATTTTCACAGTGGTGCCACTCCCTGTTGGCATCTCTGCCTGCTACAAATGCCTTGAAATAATAAAAAAGATGGCAGACCTCCTTTCCATATGGGGAAACACTGTGCTCGTTTTCTTTAAATGAATAGGCAAAGGGCACATTGTGCTGTAAATGAGAGAAATGGAAATTCTCTGCATAATGGTAGGAGTGAAATAATATCACTATGAAGGCTAGAAATAAAAATCCCATCCCCTCCCCATGTGAAGAACACAGATCATGGACAAAACCTCATTTGTTCCATTGAGTTCACTTTCAGTAGTTGCATCAGGACCTTGCAATGCTTGTAACATATCATTCTGTTTATATTACCTTTTCACTCATTCATCTAACACCTTCCTCCATCTGCCATGCTGTTACTATCTCTCGCTGTTAAGATGAACTGGTCTTTCTACAAAATGGAATATTTCATAATGGATTTTGAAAAATTTGTATTATTTTTCATTTCAATGTCATTTAAAGATGCTTAGGTATGGCAACCAGTAATGTTTGGGCCCAAGGAGTCACAGCCTGTGTAAATAAATCTAAAGAAAACCTTCCAGTGGCAAAGTGTTTATAGCTGGGTTGGGAATTTTTGTGATTTAAGTTTATTTATTTAATGTAAGCCTCACAGTAAAATTGCTGTTTCTGAGCTTATTATTATTCTATTCTGATATATGTGTGGCTTGCAAAATATACAGTTATAAAAATACTCCTATATCCTTTCTTATGATATAAAATATATTTGCAGATGGGAGTATTAGATACAGAAATTATATAGTAAGTGTCAGAAAAGACACAAAAGGAAGAGGAAGGAGACAAAGTGGATTTGGACTGCTTACATACCTGAGACACAATTTGAAGACAGATCTACTTAGGCAAAATTAAGCGATGCAGATCTGACTTCATACTTCGGCTTGGGTTTAATTATGTAAATGAATCTTCTAATGAGCTGGTTGGGTCTCTTGTATATAACTTAGAGATGAGGTTTCCAAAGGCTTGGAAACTTCTCACATAGTATTCCCAAGTGTAATGAAAAAATCACCAAATCTGTTACACCCTAAGGACAAAAAGACAAAAGGGAGCTATGAAAAATGCTCTGTGTATATGTGGGCATACTCTGGATGTATTTTACTTCAGAGAGTTAGAATTTCTGCCGAGGGACCTAGTTAAAATGAATTGCATGAACTGTATGTATTCATGCAGTTCAACTCTACAGAAGGTAAAAACACTAGATATAATCTAGGGCTATTTAATGGATCTACATAGAAATTACAGAACACAACAGTGTGCCATTGATAATATTGCTAGTATAACAGCTGTTACTGAGCAAGGTATTCTGAAAATAAATATTTTCAAAATTGCAATGTATGTGGGTCAAAAAAAAAATCTGTATGGAATAGAACTACCTAGCAGTGACCATTTCTTTTGGAAATTAGTAGATATGAATCAAACAAATACTGAAAGACTAGGTTCTGATTGAAAATGAGGTTTATCCAATGATAAAAAGCAAACCAGAATGAGTGAAAATAGTGGTAGTTTCACAGTCTATCAGCTGTCAGTGAAATAGTGTAAGGAATTATTTTTGTAGTTTACAGGTAATTTCACATCAGGTAGCGAGCACAACTGAAACAAAAGACACTTCTACTTATTAAAAGCTGTACCTTTTCCCAAAGAATGAATGCTTCCTCTGGTGAACAAGAGGTCATTGCATCAAAACTACTTTAAAAAAGTTTGTGGAAGGTCCCCATTTCCTGAGTTTATATATTTTAGTAACTGCAATTATCACAGTTATCAGAAAATTGTCTTTTTATAAAGTCTTTAAAGCATTCATATTATCTTATAATCCTCAGTGTATTAAAACTGGGATACTTCCAGCATTCTAATTTTAATAGGTTTCTGTTTGCAAGTCAACCAGATTCAGGTTCATAATCATAAATTTTGGCCGCTGTATTGGCGTAATGATGTTTCATTGTACAATCTATTGCAGATTCTTGTCATAAATGGCAGCAAACAATGGCCCTTCACTGGGTATGTGTTTCTTCTGAATGCTGTTAGTGTGACCACTCTTCATTAGTGGTCAAGGCTCAGAACTAGTTTTGTTTTTTTAAAAAAGTTAAGCTGCATTATGTGGCAGGAGGAAGGAGAAATCTACGTCCACTGTCTGTTGCATCAAATCATTGGAACCGCAGTTAAGTCACAAGGGTTGGAATTGAGCCACAGGAACGTGTGTCCTTCTGCTTTTGCAAATGAAATACCTTTTTTGAAATACTGCTGTTGTGTGAGATTTAATAGACCTTAGGGATGAACTCTGAAGAATTTCAACTTTGAACTTAAGAAGAGAAAAGAACCTGAACTTTGTCTTGTTGATATTTATTTCACATGTATCAAATGGAAAAAAAAAAGAGTTAGTAACTGAATGTGAGTTGTATCTTATTTCTCAAATGTAAATCCATTTATTTTGAAATGTCAAGAATAGACAATCTACCCTCCAGCAGAAACTATTTTGTTTGGTAAGGGCTTGTCAGCATTTTATTATAATTCCATTCCTCAGGCTATAAAATTTTGCTTTAGGCCAAAAACTGGTTGTGAAATATTAGCCTCATGTTAAACTTGATTTATCAACTTTGGCTGAATTTGGCTTCATTTTGTACAGTTCAGAGGTCCAAACAAAAACAAATTTGTTTTCTTTTGACCATTCTGCTGTGTGATTTACTCAAATTGTAATTGGATGTTTCATGGTGCTTGTGTGAAACTCTTGAGGTGTTTACTTTATATGACAGCCATTTTTATGGATGAAAAATAACCACTAATATATGGATGAGATATCTCCTCAACTGACTCAACTCAGACTTCCTAATTGTTTCCATTGAACTTGGTCTAAAGTTCTCTGAATTACTGTAAATGTTTGGCATGGTTTAATCCTGGTGTGTGGCTCTGCCCCAGTTGGCTGCTTACTCACTCCTCCTCCAGTGGGATAGGGAAGAGAATCAGAAGGGTAAAAGCAAGAAAACTCATGGGGTGAGATAAGGACACTTCAATAGGTAAAGCAAAAGTGTTGTGCACAAGCAGAACAAAACAAGGAGTTACTTCACTGCTTCCCATGGGCAGGCAGGTGTTCAGCATCCCCAGGAGAGCAGGGCCCCATCACGTGTAACCATTACTTGGGAAGACAAACACCTTCACTCCGAATGGCCCTTCCTCCCCTTCATCCTTCTTCCCCCAGTTTTACATACTGAATATGATGTCACGGGGTATGGAATATCCTTTTGTTCAGCTGGGATCATCTGTCCCAACTGTGTCTCCTTCCAATTGCTCCTGCACCCACAGCCCCCTCGCTGCTGTATGAGCAGCAGAAAAGGCCTGCACTCAGTGTAAGGACTTCTCAGCAATAACTAAAACCTCCATGTGCTGTCAACACTGTTATCGGCACAAATCCCAAACACAGCCGCGTATGAACTACTGTGAAGAAAATTAACTCTATCCCAGCCAAAACCAGTACATTGTGTTAATTCAGAGGAGACTAAAAGCCCAGTAAGATGAATTTTTACTTCTTTGTTACTGAGAGAGGTTTACTGCTGCATGGAGGTATCTGACTCATACTGAAAATGAAGTAAAATAAATGACAAAAGATATTTCTTTCTGTTTTGCAATGGGCTTCTTGCTTCAGGTCATCAAATTGATGGTGCCATACTTATATACAGACTAGCCTTGCTTTCTGGTAATACCATACAGCTTCTTATTTTAAAATTTCCTCCTGAAGAGAAGAGAAATTATTTTTAGAATGTGGGATTTCAAATAAGATGTTCTTATTCATTATCATGATGATACAAAGGACAATTGTCTCCTTTTGCCGTAGTTCTTTTACTGTAGTAAATATAAAACCATAACATTACAACTTAAATGTGAAGAAGAAACACTTCGTACAATAACATCTAGCTTACGTTAAAACCTTTTTGCCTGAAGTTTTGACTATGTATATGTTTCCTGAGCCTTATTTATCTTTCTTGTTTTTTGAACAGGACAAAGTAAAATAGGATTGGAAGGTCTCAAATGAGATTAGGTATGATCATAGACTTTTTTCTGTGTAGGTAAGCACGTGCAGCTAAGGAAAAAGTTCTTATTGTGGTCCATCTTCTTATATTCAATTTGCTTTGCTCTTCTGTGTCCTTATGACAGAACAGGGAGATTACATTAGGATTAAGACTGAGGATTTCACTGAACTCCAAAAAAGGAATAGGGACATGGGGCAAGAGGCATATTTCTCCTAGTCACGGGAATTTGGAGGTGTGATTGTATAAATGCAGAATCATTCTGCCTGTCCTGTTTACTATGTGGTGTTAATGTGCTGTACTTAATTTGCTGGATTATGTTCGTATCACTTGATTGCTGGGCCAATTAATTTGTCAAAAATGGCACTTTTTAATTTTACTAAGCCTCTGTAAAAGTTTAATCTAAATTGTTTGGGCTTGTAATGGCTGATAGGTGATGGTGCTTATTTTGTATTTTTTAAAAATAGATTCAGGCTGAAAATAAAAATCCCTTTCAATATACTTGGCAATGTATGGGCAAGTCTAAGGCATGATTCAGAGGAATGTCCTTTTGTATTAGAACTTTGAGATGGATGTAAGTGATGTGCTCAGATGGCATAAAGAGAAGAAAGAATGGGAGGAGAAAAGGTCCCAAGGAGATGCCTGGTAGCAGTTTTTCACATAATCAAAAAATGTGTGGAATGACCTTCTAGATATGATTATGCAATTGAGAGTTAAACACTGATCTATGCAGGGAAATTAGAAAGTGTCCAGGGGCAGGTGGGACACAGTAAACTTTGAAATGGAGGGAGCCATTGAAATATGCTGATCATCATATGTTCTTGGCTGTACAGAGATAGTGAAGCTGAATTTACTATTGCTTGTACATGGTTTAGATCATCACTACCTCTCCTTTAGTGAATCATCAGGGGAACTTGTAAGGGTGATTTGTTCAATTTTGCGTTCTGACTTTTATCTGCTTATTTATAGGTTTCTTCTGAATTCATGGCATGGAACATTCCCATTCTTATGGTATTGATTTAATATGCTCTGGAATCATGATTGTTGTGAAGTCCCTCACTGGCAGTGGAGAATTATTCTTTGCTGTAGCAGAAAGGTGAGTTTAATTTGTACTGCTTACAACTTTCCATGTGGAGTATTAACGTATCTCTTTCTTAACAACTCTCTGATTCTTCTTACAGAAAATTTGAAATATCTTTTGAGTCAATAGCAATTATCTTTGCTTAACTGAGACCTAATTTACAGATACAGCTACAATCTGCATGACGCAGTTCTAAAAGTAGACTGCTAAAGCAGACGTGATTTTTATGTGGATAACAGTGAACTGCAGTTTGTCTAAATGAAATGTAGAGAGTTTCAGGTTTATATTCTTGTTCCAGTTATAAATACGTCTGAGTAAAGAAAACTGTCTCTAGGAAATAATAGCTAAGTTGCAGTTGTGCACTTAGGTTGTTTTACAAGTCAAAAATTGATTGTGAAATTGTACAATTCATCATAAGTGAGTCTATCTTTGGGTAATATATCTCTGACTTAAAAAGTAATTGCAGGTAGCAAAAGAATGTTGTTCTTTTCTTTTCCTGCTTACCTGTCTGTATAGTTTGACCATAAATCCCACAATGATCAAAGCTGGAAAGATTAATTTCTGACCAGGATATGAAAGAATCTTTCCTCTGAAATGGCATGATTTTTAGTCAATTTATGATCTTTAAAGACAATGCCAGGAGTTTTTTGTGGAGTCACTATTTTAACAGTCCATAGGCTGACTAGGATAACAGCGTTGTATGAGTTATATTTCAGTCTGTCCAAACCTATTTAAATCACTTTTACATAGTGGCTTCTAATTGCTTTGTTTTTGCACTGTGTGTGACAGATCTGACCTCACAATAAAGTGGACATGTCATTTTCATAATCAGAAGGCTGCAAACCATTCTTTTTTTTCCCAAATTATTCAGTTTAGTTGAACAATTTTTGTACAAAATTCTATGAAAACTGCAAGAATTATGGGGCAAATAATCCCTCGGTGAGCAGATATGGCTGGATTGTCAATAAAGTACTAGAAAGCTTACATCCTCTCAAACATCCTTAACAATCTTTTTATATAAACTATATAAAATATTCAGAGTGTATGGTGTAGCTGATGCATTATTGACAGTTAGTTGTCTTAACAGACAGATGTTCTGTCATTCAAAATTCATGCCAGTAAAACTGGTAAAGTACTGCAAACATTAAAATATTTGTTTCTTGTCCTACATAAATCATACATATTGCTGTTATGAATATTTGAAAACTTTACTGGTTGTTTTTGTTTTGGTTTGGATTTTTTCATGCTAGAAATAAGAAATAAAAACGAAACAAAATGTTAATGATACCATGTAAGCAATTGAAGATGAAATGAACCCAGAATGTTCAGGTATTATCATGAGAAAAAGGAGGGAGTAGCAGTCTTTTTGATTACTGTATTGTACAGAATAATTGGCTCATTATCATAATTGCATTCATGTTCAGGATATCAAGGTCGAACAAAATAATAGTAGCAGTAGAGGGTTGTCATTTTACTGATTCTGGCAGATATTAATTGAGGTAATAAGAATTCGGTGGTGCTGAAAAGAGACAGGTGAATATCAAACCCAGAGGACCTCCACTGTATTGCATATTCTTTGCCATCTGTGTTGGGAGTTCCGTATTTGGCCCTTGACTGGGAAAGGATGAAAAATTACATCTCCCTGGTTTCCGTTTCACTTCTTAAAAAGTGATGTTTTCAAGATAATATTACAATGGGATGTATATATTATAATTTGAACTTAAAACTTTGGGGTTTTTTAACAGAGAAACATGTTTTCTGTTAGAGTGTTTATATTTTGATGCACTGAACTCTTCATTATTTATTCTGGTTCAAATAATATTTCCTTGGTCATTATTGAAAGTCATTAATAGTTTCAGCAATGACTGTTGTCTGTTTCTCTCCCTTGTCTCTGAAATCTTTTATAATAAGAGGAACCATTTACTTTGCCCTGTTAGTGGTTAAAAAAAAAATTAAAAAAGGTAGTTTAAGAGATTTATGCCAGTAGAACATGGAGAGTATGAAATGAGCTTGACCTTGGTTCTAAATCCAATAGATGTTTAGCTGAACAGTATTAATGGATGTTCAAAGGCATTTTGATTAGTTCATGCTACCTAACTTCCTAATAGAGAAGGCATGGTGACAAATGTGTTAAAAGAACTTTGTTGATTAAGCAGTGTTGCTATTTCACACAGTCCTTGGCAATCTAACAGCATATGAAGTACAAAGTCAAAACTTTACCAGCTGAATAAACACGAGAGTATTTTGTTTGGTATTTATGCAAAGCTGTTGTTGTGATAGTTAGGAAATATTTCTTCCTAAGTTCTCCAACATCTCATTTTGCTTGATCTAATTAAATTTTCTACATGTTAAGTGAACATTCTTGGTTATAAACTTGAATTAACAGTAAAATTAGAAAATCAAACAGAATGTATGTCTTAAATTACAGAAACAATGATGGTTTTCTGAGTCCAATTGTCTGATCTAGTTTAGCTAAAGCTTTGCAGAAATGTCATCTTGATGGACATATGGAGCTTGAAAACATCATCTGAACATTTGGCAAATGTACATGTGAGTTTAAGAAACTCTCAGAATGGGAACAGTTTTTGGTTAATGAGATGAACTTCTGGCTCATTCACTGATACATCTGACCTCAGCTAATCTCTCACAAAGAAAGAAACATCACAAGGGAAGTCCAAGGGATACGCAGCTGCCTTGGGTGTCCCACACTGCCCTCAGCCCTGACCAGAACAGCAGCCATGTAGAGGTGGGCAGTGGGCATCTTTGGCTGTTGGAACTAAAGCCATAACAATGTGACTAAATAGTCTTAGTCCTTAAAAGATGAAGCATGCTGAAGATGACCTTTTGCCTGAAAATGAACTGCACGTTTTACAGTGATTGTAGAATATACATTTTTCCTGTGTTATGAAAGTTTTCATTTTTTTTGTTGTGCTGCAGAGCAGAATGTCTTCATCAGAGTATGATCAGAAGCAGATTTATGAAACTGTTTGAATGTGGCTATGCTAAATATTTAGTCTTTGACACTGAAAGGTTTGTTGTATTTGTTTTAATCCTATGGGTGGTGTGTAAATGAAAGAAAAAGAAGTACTTTTTTTCTGATCACCCAAGAAATGTGGAAACATAACTGAAATAGCTGGATGTTTCTGCTAAAACATGTGTGTGTCAGCGCTTGGGTAAAATTATGGCACTTAAACAGATTTACATTTTGAACTGTCAAAAGGAAAGCATTTGGGTTCCAGCTGGTAATTAACCCCTACCACCTTTTTCCCCGGCCTCAGCTCCTCTGGCAGGGTATGTATTCTAGAGGGAGGACCTAATCTGTCTTTTATTCTCTCTAATTGCCCCTATAATTGGATGTCTGTGTCTATACCCAGTGCAGTGGTTGTAGCTCCATCTTCCATCTCAGGAACATGGCATTACTGAATCACATCTGCCACAACGAGCACTAGGATCTCAAGTTTCTAGTGGAAATAGAATTTTACTTGAACTTAGTAGGATGTATGGCAAAGGAGAAGAAAGGGACATCTAGGGTTTATTGTTGTATTGATTTATTTTGGTTTTGCCTTTTTGGGAGTTTTTTATTATTATTATTTTTGTATTTTTCCCAGTTTCTCCTATTTATTCCCCATGAACCTGTGTCAGTTGGTGTTGCCTTTGCACAGATTTGAGTGATGTGGCCATAGGCTGCAAATTCTCACTGCAAATATCTGATTGCTGTCTGACCAGCAGCTAACGCTGCTCTCCAGCTGCTCAGTGAAGAAGGGTATCTCCTATCCACCTATGAATCAGTGTAAGCTGTTACTGCCCTTCTCACATCAGTCCCGTGCCTTCATCCTGCTGACTTTTATTCCTGCTTTCCCTCTGCCTGTCTGATACTGTGGGACCTGGGAGGCTTCCCATCTTCCTATGCATCACATTATTTTTCAGTAGCTGGAAGGAAGCATAGTGATCCATGGACTTTGCTACAAGATGCATTTAATGGATGCCCAGGCTGTCAAATATTTGAAACGGATGTAGGAGGAATGTTTCTTGCCAGTTTGAATAAGTATCTGAAAGCTGGGATTTGCAGTAAGTGTTGAGGTTCTCAGCTTGTCTGGGTGGTGACTGGTTGCCTACAAGAGCTCTGGAAACAGAAATTAAACTGTGGCATGGCTGTGCTTGTAAAAAATGTCAATATTTACCTGCTGTGTTACTGACAATTTTAGTTCTTGTAAAATATTCCTTAATTAACCACTGGCATGAGAGTCTTCAAGGGAATTAGGTATTTAATTTTTCAGAAAGAAAGGGAAAAATATTTCTCATCCAATTAGGAGGTATTGACAGCTGTGCCCAAAGTCTTGATATTGCTGAATCAGTTCTTGAAACTGAAATGGACAGTCAGATAAAGGCTTATAAAAGTTGCATGATAATTTAGTTTCTTTCTTATTGGTGTGACATGTGTGATACGCAGCTCCGCTGATTCTTTACTCTGTATTTTATGTGGGTGTGCATAAATATGCTGCTTGAGCTGAGTCACATTTCCTTTGCCCTTACAATTCTTCATGAGCAGTGCAATTAAACAGCTCATGAAAAATGGTATATCTGTAGAATTTGATTTAGGACAGTGTTTAAAACACTTAAGTATTTAGGCCTGTGTTGACATAAAAAGCTCACACAGAAAACTACATTGTTAAAGGTATACAGCTGCTGTAATATGTGTGCTAATCATATGCTACTCTTACACCCCTTAAGAACTTTTTCCCTATATATACACCTGCTTTGTGTAAGAGGGGAACTTCTAGGGTGTGAAGTACTCTCAAATTTGTGTTAGTACCTGAATTTTGACACTGGAACTGGTATGAATCATTAGTCTATGCTGTAACGTCCTACTGATGCTTCTAAAATAGTGATTTTTCTACTTGTTAATAGGTGTCTTAGCTTTGCTCTGAAGTGAAAAATAGAGACGGTTGAAAAGGATCTCGGAGTAATTTTCAGTAAGAGGAAAGTCTGGGGACTGCAGAAAGCATTGTACAGGGTCACTCCTGCCAGATGCAAGAAAGTGTTGTAGTGAGATTCTCATGGATAATACTTCTCTAGAAATAGGACATTTTTATACCAGCTACAAAATTAGGACTTCAGAAATGAAGGGCATGGTCAAAATCAAAATTGCTACTTTGCTTCCTTCATGTGGATACACAAGGTGTCAGTTTTCTAATGCTTGGTAGAAGCATGATCCCCTGTTTCCTAGGGAAAAGAGCTTCCAACGCCTGGAACTAGTAAAGCAGCAACCAGCAATCTGGAATTGGCTTTTCAGGAACAACGGCTCCTAATGAATAAATTGATACTTCTCATTACTCTGTTTCTTACTGTTTTTTATATGCATAATGTTTAGAGAACATGCAGATAATATAATCACTGTATTATATGTAGTAATTATTACACTATTATGTAATAATTATTATTCCAGTATGTAATGAATGTATTGTAAACTATCTGGGCTAGATAAAAAATAAATGGTCTTTAAACTTAGAAGCTGTTTCTAGGAATGCGTGATGACTTGTAGATTTTTTTAACTAATTAATTGAAACCTTCATGTTCATTTGATCAGAAATGTGTCTGGCTTAGTAAAGATGTGCAACACGGTAAAATAAATTTCTAATTTATTTCCTGTGTTAATGGTTTAGAACGAGAAGGATTTCTCTTGCATTACATTTGCACCACTTTCTATGTTTTGAATAACATTTTCAGATACAAAGTGACTTCTCAGAAATACCATAAAATGAGAAGAGCTTAAGGGCGAGTTGTGCCGTTAGTGAGTGATGATACTTCTATCTGGCAGTTCAGTTAGCTTGAATACAAGTTTTATGTGATTTATTATCTTACAGTGCTGAAATAGTATCTACTAATACAAATGTTTCCATTAAAAAAGAAAGTGAACTTGTTAAATGGAAAAGATAATGTTTTATTAATTTTTCTTCTTGGTTTTATATTCTTGTGCCCTGCAGCTCTAATGCAGCTGCTGTAAGTGCAAATGCAAATACCAACTTGCTTAATGGGGTAATTAAAGGCAGTGGAGGAAAGTTATGTAATGGATACTCACTAAGTGTAAAATATATTCAAGCAATACCATTTATGATATTTTAAACTGAGGAATTGTCTCCTGAGGTTGGAAAGGCATTGCATGCCACTTGTCAAATAGTTCTTCTTTTTTCTGGAATTGGATGTACAAAAAACAAAAAAAAACCCCAACAACAACAACAACAACAAAAAAACCAAAAAAACCCCACCTTTTTTCTGCAGAATCTAAATTCTTTTTGTTCATTTTACTTGAGTAGGGTAATTTAACATTTTTTCCCATAATTAACCCAGCTTCCCGATACAGTTGAAAAAACAATGTATTGAAATCCTGGCTAGCAGCTGCATTATCAGGAAGACCACTATGGAAAAACAATTCTCAGGAAAAATGCTTTGTCTTTGGATTATGTTCATCATTGCTCTGTTCGGCTTTGTGTAACTGAATATAACTGAGGTCAGACTTCAAGGACACAGAGCATTGTGTAGTTTAGCAGGGGAAATAAAAAATGTTTAACATGTTCAGAAATCTGTGATTAGGTAATTGGATACTTTTGTTTTCAAAACTACAAGGTTTTGAAACCGGACTTTGTCTTTTTAAAACTAGTGGGCAATATTTTGAGACAGCTTCCAGTACACTGGACTTCACAAATCTTTCCAATGATGTAGTGTTTGGGCTACTCACTAGAATTGTTTTCCTTTAGTAGCGAAGTGTAGAATTCAAGTGTAATTAGCAGTTATAAATATATAGAATTCAGTGTACGTTTGAAAGGAGATTTCCTACATTTAAAAAAACAAAGCACAAACTGGTTTTGCTATTAAAATTAATATATATGGAACTACATGTTTCAAAGTAATTGAATAAAAGGTTGTACAAAATGTATAGGATGGCCTCAAATTGAGCCAAGGGAGGTTTGGATTGAATATCAGGAAAATAATTCTTCCTGGAAAGGGTTGTCAAGCATTGGAACAGGCTGTCCAGGGAAGTGGATGAGTCATCATCCCAGAAGGTGGTTATAAGATGGGCAGTTGTGGCACTTAGAGACGTGGTTTAGTGGTGGACTTGGCAGTGCCAGGTTAATAATTGGACTCCATTATCATAAAGATTTCTTCAGCCTAAATGATTGCCTGATTCTATTGTGAAGTGTTAGATTATAGTACTGGATGCCTTGGAAGGGGTGATCCCATGGCATATGAGACTTAATCTTTTTGCTTTAGGTAAGAGCCAGTTTGTTTCAGTCCTGAACTACCAATATCAGTATCACTCACAGTCTTTCCCCTCCTTCCTGTCCTCAAACCACTTTCCTGTCACAGTTTTTATTTTCTGATTCCTTACATAACATTGTAGTCTGCCAATTTATTTCCACAACCTACTCTCATGTGTGTTTATGGAGACAGTGTTGGGAACACAGGGCAGCTGCTCCAGGTCCACCTTGCCGTGGCAATATGCCAGCAAGGTTCGAGCTCGGCTGCTGCAGCGATGCTTCTGGTGCTGGCAGGATTGCACCTGTAATTAATCTCACACAGAAGGCAGAGTGCAGTTGTTGTGGTGAAGTCTTTGATCGGTGCTCTCCGATTACTGCCTTTGCTAGGAATTGCATGACTTGTGATTCTTAAACCTTTATTAGAATTTGAAATGTTCTTTCTTGTTTTGAGTAGACCGAGAGACATATGTTCGGTGCCAGACATTCTCTGCTTGCTAAACTTCAAACTCTTCTATCTAGAAAGAGTATTATGATAGTCCTTTTTAGGGAAGTCACTGCCAGATGTTTATTTGTTAAATTGTGGGTGATGTGGGTGTTTGTTTGTTTGTTTGTTTGTTTGTTTGTTTGAGCTAACTTTTTATTCCCTGCTCCAAAAATAGAACCCAGGCTAAACAAACCCAAAATCATGACCTCAAGAATATCCTAAGGAACATTCTTGATTGTAGAATAGTTAGATTAAATTAGTAATAATCAACTAAAATATGGTCCTTCAATGGAAGTTAATATCGAACACAGACATTACTCTCATAAACTCTATATTTAAGGCTAACAATTGCAAAGGACTTTATACACCTTACAGAAACATTCCAAAAGCCATTGTTTTATTTTTATGAAATCTCTAATAATTTTATTTTGTTATTGTAGGAAAAGTAGGATTATGGGTTTCTCTTTCTTTTGGACGGTGGGGTTGGGGGGAGGCTGCAAAGAGTTGTTAGATTTTACTGCTGATGCACTTATGTTTCATCTTCTTTTCTTACCTATCTCATGGGAAATTAATGTTGCTTTTGTCTGTTCTTCATGAATACAGACAGTAAGTACTTATTTCTATAAAAAAACCCCAATCTTTCCAGAGATCTTTTATTTTGCAAGTATTTCTGCTTACCTAAGCTTATTTATTGATCTGATTATCTGATTCCTCTATTACAATGTAATTACTAGTTAAGATGTTACATTGATCTTAAATTTTGTGGTTCATAGTTCCACTTGAGGATCTTGCTGGGTTTGCTTGTTTACTTATCTTTTTCAGCATTTCCCTTTTTGAGTTTGGCTGAGGGCTTCTTCATGAGTGGAACTAAACTTGTTTTGAAAATCCATTATAAAAGTATTATTTCTGATGTATAGAATCTCATCTTGTACAAGACTGCAAGATACAGTCTTTCAGAGTCTGTTAGATAAGAGTCCAACAGTAGTGATTCACAAAGACACATATGTGTGCACGTTGTTAATCCAGAGTGATGGACTGCATGTACATCTCCTCTGGTATTATTTCAGCTGGGCACACTTAAAACTATGTCACACTGTGATTATATTAAAGTTATGCCATGTTGCATACATGTCAAAAATCTGGTTGGTACATATACTTTTGTTTAATGTGTAGATATTTAATGTGTATTTAGTTGTGTCCATTTTTAGTCATGTGTAGTATTAGATATTATAGTTGAAATGTTCCAGTAGGGGAGTTTTTTTCCTCTTGTCCTGTTTTATTATTAATTTTTTACCCTTAAGCCTTTAGAGAGCCGAGTTGCTCTTTGACAGAGTAGAGGCAGGGGTTCCTGTACCTGGGCTGGCAGCTGCCCCTGGCTGCAGCAAGGGTTGGGGTTCCCCTGCAGTCTGTGGCTGCTGCTTGTGCCACCACCGTGTACTGAGCACTGGGGGCTCTTAGCAACACCTGCCTCTATGCTCCTGGCTCTTTGCAGCATGCTTTTCCTAAGACCCTTATGAATCCTTCTGGGCAAAAATTACATGAGGTTATTGCCAGTTTGTGTCTACAATTTGAGGGTTTGATTTTTTTTTTAAATTCTTTTTGTGTTTCTACCTCATCTCTGAAATCTGCATGCTTCTCCTCAGAATTGACTGCTAACACTCTGAAACCTAAAGCAATTTCAACTCTATCAGCCTTCAGATTAACTCAGAATATGGTGCCCTCCCCCACCCTTCCTCCCCAGAGCTGAAGTATCTCCAATGTTGTTTATGTGTTCTCTCACCATCACAGTTGAACACATATACAAAAACCAAGAGTTGTAAAGGATAACAGTTGAATGGTTATAATGGTAATAATAATTTTTTAAAAGTGCTTGATAGTACATATTTTTCCTTTCAAATATATAGACTGACACTTCCTTTGTACCTTGTCTTTAATTCTTTATTTTCATAGGATCATAGAATGTCTTGGGTTGGAAGGTACCTTAGATGTCATCTAGTTCCAACCCCCTTGCTATAAGGAGGGACACCTTCCACTAGACCGGATTGCTCAGAGGCCCATCCAATCTGGCCTTGAGCACTTCCAGGGATGGGGCATCCCCGGCTTCTCTGGGCAACCTGTTCCACTGCCTCACCACCCTCACAGTAAAGAATTTTTCTCCTAATACCTACTCTAAACCTACTGTCTTTCAGTTTGAAGCCATTCCCCCTTGTCCTGTCACTACATGTCCTTGTAAATAGTCTCTCTTCAACTTCCCTGTAGACTCCGTTCAGGTACTGGAAGGCTGAAATTAGGTCATCCCTAAGCCTTCTCTTTTCCAGGTTGAACAATCCCAATTCTCTCAGCCTCTTCTCATATGAGAGGTGCTCCATCTCTCTACTCATCCTTGTGGCATCCTCTGGACTCACTCCAACAGTTCCATGGCCTCCCTGTGCTGGGACCCCAGAGCTGGATGCATCACTGCAGGTGGGGTCTCACCAGAGCAGAGTAGAGGGGCAGAATCCCCTCCTTCATCCTGCTGGCCATGCTGCTTTGGATGCAGCCCAAGATATGTTTGACTTTCTGCACTGCTATTGCACGTTTCTGGGTCGTGTCCAACCTCTCATCCAGCAGCACTCCCAAATCCTTCTTGGTAGGACTGCTCTCAACCTGCTCATTCCCCAACCTGTATTGATTCTGGGGTTTGCTCAGGTTGCCCTGCCCAGGTGCAGCACCTTACATTTGGTGTAGTTACACCTCAATTTTTTGTCTTTTGTACCATATTTTACATATGTTGTATATACCCTCTAAGGTATTTTATGGTTATCTGATAAAGACAAGTGTACCAAACAGCCAGGCTTTGATAAGACAAGTGAAGAAGTGCCTGGTGGAATTCTAAATAGAAATTTAGCATCTATCTAGAAATGAGAAATAAAAAACTGTGAAGGGATATGCATCAACAGGATTTAAAAATCTATTATTGGTCACACTGCAAAAAGAAATAACTGGTTTCATTTTTGAATCGTGTTGTTTCTGTTGAACAGCCCTGCTTTAGGAAGCAGTGATATTTTGTATTTTACATAATAGCCTGACTTTCAGTTTCAAAATTAGTGCTCATGAAATTTGCAGTTGATAACTTATTTTTTAGAGGTGCAAAATAATCTGGACTGGTTGTTAATATGGATTTACGCTGGCAAAGTATAATTTGGTGTAACTAAATTCAAAATGGTGCCTCTAGAAAAAAGAAATGCAGGCCTTATTTTCAGAGAGCTCCTGAATTCTTGACTGAGGAAAGCGCTGGCTTTAGAGAGGGCTTAGGTAGTCAGAGAAGAAAAAGTAACTTCTTGTGAGCAACCAGTTTGACAAATATTAGTTCAGTCCCTGACTGTGAAATAGTGCAGGAAAGACTAAAAGTCAGCATTTAGTAGAAAGACTAAAAGACTTGTTTTAATCTGTGCAATCGATACTGGAAGTGTTCTCAGTGATTGATGTTGATAGTTTAAAAGGGTACAGAAGAGCGGGAGAAGATGGAGAAAAATATCACATAAATATTGCTTGAGGAAACTGCAAAAACTCCCTGTTTATTCCATTGATAGCAATCTTAAGTATTACTTGGTGTATGATGTGTAAGTCCCTCCAGACAGGGAATAAATATTGGGTGCCAAAATATTATGTTAAAATAAATGTGTTTTTGAAAACTGGAATAGACCACATGTAGTGACATGGAATTATTTGGGGGAGTTTAACGTTTGGTAATAACCAAGCAAAATCTGGTCCAGTAAATCCTAGGAATGTGTGAAACTCTAGGGCAACATATTTTGCATGTAGTCAGAGATGTTGTTTGAGGAGTACTAGTATCTTTTGTAGTCCATCTGTATTGTAGTGGACACAAATAAGGAAGGCTAGCATTCCGTAATTCCAAGGCTGAGTTGTGATTCTGTAATTCCATAACTTTAATTTCATAAATCTCTTCACTTGTTGAAGAGTTTGATTTTTTAGTTATTTAAATAACGATTATTTCAATTATTTCAAGTTGTTTTCTTTACAAATAGTTGATGATGTTTGTTTTGGAAGGGGAGTGTTGTATAAAAGTTGTAGACCAGTTTTTGGTGGTAAGGAAAGGTCCATCACTGACAAATATCTTGCGTTGCACACTTAGGTTGTGATCGAAAGGGGGAACTTAAGATATGGTGATAATGACATTAATTAACGTAGTAAAAATCACTGCCTTGCCAGGTGCTAATATACACACACATATGTGGCCCAGCCCTCATCTCTCAAATTTACATTCCAGCCTGGCTTTGGAGCATTTTTGCTTGGCTGTGGCAGATATGTTTTTCTGCATTTTACTGTTGTTAGCAGGTTGTGGAGGCTGTTCTTTTCTCTGTCTAGCCAGGTCTCTACATTTGTGTGTCCTACTGGAAGCATAAGAAAGGTTCAAGCTGACCTGGAAGCTATTACATTTCTATGGTCCAAGTTTTGTAAATGTTTCTCAGTCCAAAACAGTGATTGGCTGGAAAGGAAGCTTATGAGAAGCATAGGAATGGGGAATAGACTGGTTTATGAATGGAAGTGCTGAAGAACTGTAATTACCATATAAATAGGATTTTTTATTGTTACAGAAGGAAGGAACATACTCCAAATCTGGAAGCCAGATATCATGGGCTTAATCTAATTTAGGTGTCTGTAGTTGAGTTGGTAACATGTCACATCTTCTATATTCAAAGAGTGTTTTGATATTTTAGGGCAGGATTCATCTGACTGGTTTTAGAAATATACTTCCAGGCAAGATGAATTGTATCTTATTGACTAGGTCTTTATTGACTGTAATGAAATATAGCTGAAATGTAGATAACAAGAATGGACACTGATGAATCCTATTCAAGATGTGTATTCAGGAACTCCACAGGCAGTGCAATATTGCACATTTCCATCAAAAATGCATGTACTTTCTGAAATAGTTGTGAGAAAATTATACCCATTCTTCCCAGCACAGCAGTATGAAAGTTCATGCACTTGATTAATAGAGAAAGAAAATCAAATGCATTGTATGGTTGACTGATTTATGCTGAAAAATGCTCTTTATCTTTGAACTCTCAGATTGCAGGTCAGACTGGATTCTGTAACTTTTGTTTCAGAACATTCTGTGCAGATGTGATTGAAAGATACGTGAAAGAAAGTATTACTTCAAACAAAAGCTGAGCAGACTTCTCTAGCCATTGTCTATCCTGGATACAATTAATATAGGCTTGAGAAGTGACTCCAGTCCTAATAAATTGCACTAAGCTTTTAACTGGTATTTTGGAGTGAGGAGAGATAAGTTTTGATCCATCTTCTTCAACTGTGTCCACTTCAGAATACTAAATATTTTACCTAATCTTCCTTTTTATATTTGTTCATGTACCTTTCTGCACAGCTGGGAAGGCTCTTATTTATGTGGTGCAAAGAAATAATTTTACAGGAAGTACAAGTATTTTTAAGTGACTGCCAGCATACCCAGATTAAACAAGACATTCTTCTTTTCACCTTTCTTTAAAGATGTTTGATAAAATAGTTAACTTCTAAAAGCCTTTCTTTTTGTTATTTTTTCACTTTTAATATAACTTGGGTATTGAAGTTTAGTGAATTTATACTTTTTAATGATGAAATTGAGATCTTTTGTATGGCTTAAAATGTTAATACCATGTATATGCGATATATTAAAAGAAAAAGCCTTAGTGACTTAGTGAAAATAAGCAATGGGATGTTGCTAGCTGCCAGTAGCACTGTGGTTTTGCATCGGCTGGGAAGGAAGACTCTGTATCATCTGAAGGTTTTAGTCAAAACATTTTAAATTTAAGAGAAATTGTTACTTCCCAGGATACTTTCTAAAAGGATCCCATTTCAGATAATGTTTCTTTTTATTAGTTCTTCAGTGGTTACTCTTGGCTTCCATATTTGCCAACTAGCCTCTCTGAGGAGTTTACATATAGCTAGCATGTATTTACATATAATTTCCAGGGAAATAATTAGGACAATTAAATAATAAATATATCTTCTCACAATACAAGGTGGATTAAAAAACAGTCTTTAAAGGAATTTGTTTTACATATGCAGTCTGTAATCAATCTCAGACCTCTCTTGTCTTGAATTTTTGTTGTAAAGTATACTATATGAATATAAGCATATATTTAATTGAAACATTGAGTTTTCTTAATTTTTGCTTCCTTTGATAATATTTAGTGGCTTCTTATTGCAGTTCACACATTAGCTTCATTCTTTTTTTCTGTTTTCCTGCATGAAACAAGATAATATGCACAGTATGATAACTGGATCTTGAGGAGAAGCATGTCCATGGGTGCTAATAATAAAATTAAATCTTTCTCATTTTCAGTATATCGTTTCCTTGGAATATAAATTAATTAAAGCACTATGTAATTCTGTGGGACTTCAGTTTTTTGGATAATAAATCCGTCTCTGTATTTTTTAATTTGTATTTCGTGTTACAGTTTTTGCATTACTTGGTGCTCACACTTTTGTTTCAGTGACAGAATCATAGAATTCAGGACTACAAATAGATGTCTATTTGTAAATAGACATTCCATCACTAGCAAGAATTGTCTGTATGGAGTTTGATTTCTTTTTAGTGTTTCTTTTTTTTTCAGTAGCTCTTATAATAAATTGTGTGATAATATGTTCCTCTTTTGCCTTTTATCAATAATTGAAAGTGTCAGTCTGTCTTTCAGGATTGGGACACATGTTCCTTTAACTTTCATAACTCCCTAGCAGTCTTGATAATGGAATGATAGATGTTGAAATAACAATGAGAGAGAAGTGTGAGAACTCTCCAGGAATATACTGTACTAACATAATGCCATACTTTAACAGCCTGATATTTTTCTGATGCTTTAAACTAAAAAAAAAACCAATTAGAAAAAAAAAATCTTGGTAGAATGATGGAGTTATATGAGTCCTTTTTAATTTACATGAGCTCTCTTGTATTAATGAAACTGTTTATAGGTTTTATAAGTAAGTCATAACTTAAGTCATAATATTACTACTTATGAGTTAATAAGCATTCCCAGCAGTAAATAGAGCCATGATTTTGCAGTCATTTATAGCTTAGAACTCTCACATTTTGCATGACAAACAAAAATTGCCTAAAATACCTCTAGCAACCTTGATTGGGAGATTTTGCAGCAGTGAATTTGGATTTATTCCAAATTCTATTATTGCTCTGCAAACAGTAGAGGCTACTCATATATTAATTTCTTAAACTGTAACCTATAGTTTGAAATGACTGAAGACTGAAACATTACTACTCTCATTTCTCTGTGTGTGGTCAGCCTTCTTGAGGTGCTTTGTTAGAATGATTAGAAATCTTGGGTTTACAAAAAAGGTGTCTTCATACGCCTATCCTCAGTAAACATAAACTGCATTGTAGTGCAAAATCATGGATTCTGAGCAGCAACACTGACTGCTGCAAGCCATTTGTCTTTTCTGTGAAATCCCATTTCTGTGAACCACTGGCACTGCTTAGCATCTTTGTTGATGATCAGCGGGTTTGCCAGTGACACTGAGTTGTGTGGTGCTGTCACCAGACTGGAGGGAAGGGATGCCATCCAGAGGAACCTTGACAGGTTTGAGAGGTGGGCCCGTATGAACTTCTTGCAGTTCAACACGGTCAGGACAAATTCAAGCACAAATACAGGTGGAATGCAGAATGGATTGAGAGCAGCCCTGAGGAGAAGGACTTGGGGATGTTTGTGGATGAGAAGCTTGAAATGACCACACAACATGTGCTTGCAGCTCACAAGGCCAACCACATCCTGGGCCTCATCAAAAGCAGCATGACCAACAGGCTGAGGGAAGGGATTCTGCCCCTCTGCTCTGCTCTGGTAGAACCCCCCAGTGGAGTTCAGCTGAGTTCATCTGTGCAGCCTCCAACATAAGGACGATGACCTGTTGGAGCGAGTCCAGAGAACAGCCATGAAGATGTCAGAGGTCTGGAGCACCTGTCCTATGAGGAAAAGCTGAGATAGCTGTGGTTTTTCATTGTGGAGAACGGAAGGCTCTGCAGAAACCTTATAGCACCTAAAGGAGGCCTGCAAGAAAGCCAGGGTTTTTTACAAGGGTGTGTAGTGATAGAACAAGGAGGGCTGACTTTAAATTGAAAAAGGGTAGATTTAGACAGGATATAGGATGAAATTGTTTATTTTGAGGGTGCTGAATATGTTGTCTAAAGAAGTGGTGGATATCCCACACCTGGAAGTGTTCAAGGCTAGGCTGCTTGGGGCTTTGAGCAACCTAGTCTAGTGGAAGATGTCCCTGCCCATGGTAAGATTCCAACCCAAACCATTCTGTGATTCTATGAACAAGATATAGACAAATGATAATTAAAAAAGAGAAAAGACTGAAGTCCTGTTTTGAGAACTGTTATTCCTGTAAATATCTAAAGCTAACTATTTTGTTGATGCACAAATCTGTGCAAGCTCATCCCACAACTGCAAACACTACAGAATGCAGCAATGGAGACTATCTGGTCTTCAAAATATTAATTGAAAATGTATGAAAGTATTTCTCTAGTGTAAGAGTTGTCATTTACTATTGGTGCAAGAATTACATGAACATAAAAAACAAAACTATAAAGAAAACTCAAAATGTAAAATATAAAAATATTGGCGATGAGAAAAACACTGATACAGTGTATTAGTTTTGAGCTCCACAGGTCCAGCTTTTTTTGGTGTCTGTTTGTTCTGTCTTTTCTCCTGCAAGCTCCCTTTTATTGTAGAATTTGTTACAGGTAAACATTCAGTCTAATTGGACCTCAGGCTTTCTGCTAATCTTATAACACCAAACATGCAGGAAACCTTCCTTTTCAGCAGCTGTTTTCAGCTACTATAAATCATGCACACATTTGAGTGGTTTTCCACTGAAGTGATTTCTCACAGCATTCCCATCAAACACACAGATTAGCAGAGCCCTTAAGGTCAACATTTTCTTGTTCTAATCTTGGCTAAGATGCCAGGTGTTTGGTGCCATTCCCACATCACTACTCACTACCACTCACTCTCTAGTGAGAGCACAACTGGTGAATGAGTGATGCCTTATCAAAGAGACCTCAAAAGAAAGTTTCTGGTGTTGGAAATACATTTGAGAGTAATTTATGAGTATTGTAAAGATGCAAATCTCTGTTCAACAAGAGATCAGTTAAGAGGAACCTGAACTAAATGAGAGAACAATCAGTGTTATGGTAAGAAGACTCTGCAGACAGGAAGCGCTGCATTTGAACAACCGGGCCAGTGCTGTGTCCTAAAATTAAATAAATGCATTTAAAAAATCAAGCTGTGGACAACCTGTATATTTTGCTATAACAGATGTCAAAAACCTGAACTTCCACAAGACAGCAAGCAAATTCCACAAACCGACAGTTTGGACAAGCTAGCTGTTGATTTTACAAACAGTTTATAGTTGCTGAACATCGGTGAACTACCGGTCCTAAAGTAAATCTGAGAATTAGATTTTGGAAAGAAAATATTTGATGTGTGTTCAGACTAATCTTGCCAATAATTAAACATTCTTTTAGTCTCCAGAGTACATTGTAATAACTCAATACATTTTAAAATGCTGTGATGACAAGTAGGAAGCGGTCAACTAAAAATATCAGACTCTTTAGTCAAAATATCTAAAAGTAACCAATAATATGAGGTACTCATGAGGTGTTCCATAAAAAGAAGGTTATTTCAACCAAATTTTACTATTTTCTTTTTATTTTTAGAAGACCTATTTTTTTGGTCAGAATAAGTTCTAGGGTCTTATCAAACTGATCAACATTGAGATATAATGGTAGATAACTTTTCAGTTGTGGATTTATGTGTGCATATTTACTTGAGCTTGCTGGGTATTAGAGCCAATATTTAAGCAGTCTACTTAAACATACCACATTCACCTCAATTTGGAGAAAATAGGTCAAATTCTGACATCTACTGTGACTTATTTAAATTAGAATTCTGTCTTTCTGCTGCAGACAAACTGACAGCAAATTTGTCTGAAAATATTTTGGATTCATAATCTTTGCTAATGTCAGGAGAGCACCTTCAGCTTCAAGCTTATTTTAAAAGGTAAAAAATATCTTTTGTGCATTTCTCTAGTTAAGTAACATTAAATAAAGAAAGTGCTTTGTTCTGCTTTACATTAGAAAACGTAGTGTGCATATTAAGTTCTGTTGTGTATTACTCTAGGAGGTCAGGATTGTCCATTTCGGTCGGATTGCTGCCAGGGTAGTTTAACCCTTCACTCGCCTTACATGGCGAAGGTGAGGTAAAAAGATGTCCTTAGCTGGAGAGTACTGTAAGGTATATGTGCAGCTGTTGTGGAGTCCTGCTTTGTAAAGCCGGGTGCAGTGACTCAACGTGTTCGGCCTTGTGTTAGTGTAATAGGGAATGAGAAAGAGAAGGTAGAAGCTAGAGCAGTGCTAGAATAACCCAGCCTGCACATCAGTCTGAATGATCTCAGAGGTCTTGGTATAGGCAGGGCTGGGCTGCTTATGTGTAAAGGGTCATACCTTTGTGGTGTCTCCATGAAGAAATGTACTGTCAGCTCTAATGAAAACTATTGTTCTCAGAAATTACATGGAGTGACTGAATGCTGTTATAAAAACACTTCATGTCAGAATATGAAAATATTGCTTGTTTGTGCTGAAAATAATCATATTCCAGATGTTTTATACACATTCCAAATATTGTATTTACTTCTGTGTACTGAAAATAACTGCTTGACAACATATTTTGTAGATAAGTACATAGTAAACCTTTCTTCTCTTTCCCCCATGGTGTATCACAGATGGAGTAAATGGGGCTGTAACTCCCCTGGGTTCTTAAAAATGCACTGCCTTAGTTCAGATGCTGTAGCTGCATCATTGCCTTGCTACTAAAACTGTCTGACTCAGTCTGGCATACTGGATGCAAAACCCTGCTAGATTAAACTGACAGCTTTGCTTAAAATCTCTTTATGGATTGTTAATCACCAAAACAGAGACTATATTGCAAATATTTACTGGACTGCAAGTGTTCTTATGCCTGGATAATCTGGTAGGTTTGCAAGGCAATGGTGAGAAGCTATTATGAATTGGTGAACAGCTATTCTGATTTAAGAACCACGTAAAATACAGAAGTAGTAGCTGTAACAAGAATTTTGACTTATCTAATTAAAATTCTTGTCTTCCAACTTGGCATGAGTTTCTCTCCCTGGAGTTCAAGGAAAGATTTCAGCTTTTATTCTTAATGACAGGAGAGATGATTGAAGTGAATAAAAGATTTGTCTAGAAACACTTCGGATCTTTTGAGTTTCCTTTTTTATTTATGATGTATGTTGGAACACAGAATACAGTCGGGATTAATGAAAATCTGTCTTCTTCTACATCCACCTCCCTTTCTTATTTTTACCACAAACTGATATGTATGTGGATCTGTGAAATCTGTTTTAAAGATGATTTTTTTCTCACCTTCTTTTTTCCAGAGTGCTTTTTCCTCCCCCTTACTTGTTATTAAAACTTGAGTCTTACTCTTTCCTTGCTCCGTGACAAATATGTAGAGGAAATAATGTACTAATCTTCTTGGAAAGCACATTTAACAGGAAAGGGAAGGCAGTATCTAAAGCAGGAAAGGAAAGTGTTAATTGTAATAGGGTGTTGATGAACATAATTACCATACAGAATTAACCTATTGTATAAATGAAATTATGTCAAGGAGGTATCTAAATAGAAGAAATGCAAATTATGATGTAGTAAGGTACTGGCTTTGCTAATATAGCTCATAAGTTGTATGAATGTGTTGTGTTATTTTGATAGTTTCTGAATCCCAATGCTCACTGAAATGTCTGGAAACTTTTGCCTTCTTTTATGAAGTTTAACATGATGAAAAACTACTTCTATTTTTTTATTTTTGGAATTATTAATTTAGCTCAAGCATTTTCTATGTTCAAAATCCTGCATCACAGCCACAGAAGTCACAGATGAAAGCAATCTAATGGGCAGAGATGAGGAAGATCGCAGCTGAGGGATGCTAGAAAGATGAAGGTAGTTCTCATTTCAACCATGTAGCTAAGTGCTTTTGACTCAGAGGGATGTCAAGTGAATTCTTTAACCCAGACAAATGGAGTGCTCTTACAACTTAGCTCCTCTGCGCACTTTCAAAGCATGAAAATTTCTGAATGACTTAATACATTTTGAAGTATTTTAATTTCCTCAGCTTTCCTTACATGTTTATCAGCCGTTCACTACAGTTAAGACAGCAATTTGGAATCAGGCACAAAATAAAAACATATTTTATGAAAGGTACCGTTAATATAAAACTTTGTGGTAGAGAAGTATCTCCTGTAGAGTTACGGACAAGGTCCAGCCTGCTCTGGACACACTGCATGTTTGGTTGTCAGCTGATCGAGAGTGGAAGGCTTCCTGATGCACCATCCGTTTCCCAGCATCCTCCCACAGAGGGGTCTTGTACCACACCCTGCAGTCTTGCCTGCTGCCGAGCCCCTTTAGCTCCTTCCTTGTCCTACAAGCCACGGCAGCGCAGCAGCCGCAGAACTGGGCTAGCTCCCATTCTTTTGGGCTGTTTAAAGGGCTGGGTAAAACTTACTGTTGCAAAATTATTTTTGTGTCTCTTCTGTTTTGGATAGCACAAGCACAGGTCTTGCACTTTTCCTGTGTTGATTTCCTGATTCACAGTCTGTGCCAGCTACCGCTGATATCAGGACTGGGGCTATTCCAGTAATTGTTTTGGATGCAGAGCATAGGAGGAGTCCTCATTTAAGCTCATTTTCAGCAGATTAACCTTTTATTTGCTGGTCTGTCTTATAATTGCATTTTGTTTACATGACCTGTAGTTATGGTGTTATTACAATAAAGTGAAGCTTACATATTGCAAAATTACTTTGATCTTTGCTAAATAAATAAGAGGCAGTGTAATGGAGGCAGACATATTCCTGGAAATTCAAGCTTCCAGATCTCTGTGGCTGCCAATCTCTCCTATTTGGAACTTGTAGTTAGAGAGCTATCTTTTTAATAAACTGTCAGTCTGACCAGCTACATGTAGTGAACATCTGGAAGCAATTTATTTTCAATGCCTTTGTTTTTCTTTTCTTAACTTCTGTTAACGGTCTGTCAGGTATGGTTGAGTTAAGAGCTAAAGGACTTGTAACTGTAATCTTCAGTAATATTTAGTGTTGATTATTTTATTACCACTGTGAGCAGAGTGGATGAAAGTGTGAAAGAAGTCTTGCACCTGTTTGAAGTGGGGGGGTTCAACAAAGATATTCACTTTGCCTCAAAATGTGCTCCTTAATGTAGTGAAACTGGACTGTTCCCCTTTTAAATGAAAGGCACATCTGAAATGTGAGTTTTACATAACTCAAAGTTTTTTGCAATGATTTCAAAATTTTAACTTACACTTTAAATTTATGAATTGAGTGATTTAAATATGTTTCTGTTTGGGTTTAAAATTATAGAATTGTATGATAATGAGAGCATTGATACGTATTACTTAGGGACAAGTTACACTTCTGGCACTGTAGTTCACATGTTTTATTTTGCTCCAGTATGAATTTATGTCTCTATTAATGTTGTGGTTTAAAAATGGTATTCCCCAATTTAGTGTTCCCACTGAAACATCCCAAACAATGCACTGCTTGCTTCTCCCCACTGTGGCAGGCTGGAGAGGACAATAGGAGGCACAACAGGTAAAGATCATGGGTTAGATAAGAACAATTTACTGGAAACAGCAATGAGATAAGAGAATGAACAGTAACAGGAGCAATATGAATAACGGAGGGTGCAAGAAATGTGAACGATTCGCGCAATTGCTCACCCCATGGAGACTGGCAATACATGAACCATGCTACCCCGACCTGGAAGGGACCCAGTGCCCAGAAAATGACATGAGGTTGTATAGAAAAACCTTTGGGTCCTAATCATGCCCTCTCCTGGCTATTGCAAAAATTTACCCTGTCCTGTCTGGATCCAGGACAATTAATCTTTCAGATATTTCTTCCAAAATAGATTTGTTTTCTGACTGTACCTACCCTTACAGTATCAGATATGTAATTTCTCATTCAATATCTAATCACAGTCTATATGTTTGGGAACTTTAATATGATGCTCAGCTTTTTTTTATAAAAGAGATCAATATAATGAATATACTCCAACCTTGAATAAAAAAAAATGTGCTTTGTGAATCTTCTTTTAAACACTATCCCAGCCACATTTGCTTGAATCTATTGTTGCTTATTGTTATGTGTGTATGACATACACTTCATGTGTGTTTAGAAGGAAGACAGTAAGGGCCTCTTCTGCAGGTTTGAGAGGAAAATTTGCTCTGAAGCATTGAGGTTATAATTGTTACTGTCTGTTGAGCTAGACAGTAATCAGCATTAATGCCAGTTCTGTAATGCTTCTGTTACACTAGTTCTTTTTAAGATAACGTATATGTTCGTGAATTCTAAGACATGTTGTTTTGTTCTCTAGTAATATTTTTATTGAATCAGAATAAATAATACTAGATCATAGTTGCAAGTATAAATTGTGTGGAGGAAGCTATTCCTCAGTATTATTACACAAACTTTGATGGGAAAAAACCCAATATATTTTTACAAAAGCTTACCACTAAGCAAATATCACTATTTGGAACAACAAAGACAAAAATAAGGTAACAGTGCATTGTGTCAAACATGTGATCTTAAACTTCAGTTGTTTCATTTAGCATTTCATTCCTAGAGTGGAGATTACATTAGCCCCATTACTATTGCAGGTTGTATCATACATCAGTCAACCACTTGTAACTACAAAAATAAATACCTTTCTACTTTCCTTTTTTTTTTTAGTGTTAGTTAATAGTTTCAAATACGGAAAAATAAAAAATTTTAATGGGTGGTTTTAAATGGGTAGGAGAGCTGTAGATTGACCCAAACCTGGAGAGTGGGGAAGTGAACAATGGAAGCATGTTTTCATTAGATTAGAAATATTATTCTTTGGAACTCAAGGTGCAAATTATCCTGTGCCATAATGTTCTTTTCAAACACACAAGATAAAATTTGCATATCTAAATTGGATCAGCTTGAATGGGTTTCCCTGCTGTCTCATCCCCTCAGCTACAATCTTTCTGAAATGGCCTGCAGGTGGATCCAAATAATAATTTTTAAGTCTGTTTTTAAGAGCACTTCTGAAATATTCTTTTTTCTTTTAGTCTTATATTGATTTCTTGCAATGAACATCAGCAAAATTTCTCCTATGCCTCATCTGAGTATAATCTACATGATAATTGGGGGTTTAAATTTAATTGTGCTTACACTGACTTTAAGAGTAAGAAATTGGCTCAATAAAATCACAATTGTTTCATATTATTAAAATA
>WBMZ01014568.1:0-20127 GCA_013400975.1 Atrichornis clamosus
AGCGGCGGGGCGGGCGGGCTGCGGCGGCGGGGCGGCGCGGCTGAGGCGCTTGCGGCGGCGGCGGAAGACGCCGTCGGCGAAGGTGTACTCGCTGCTGGGGTTGAGCATCCAGTAGTTGTCCTTGCCCCAGGGCCGCGCCGGGTCGCGCAGCACCTTGACGAAGCAGTCGTTGAGGGAGAGGTTGTGGCGCACCGAGTTGCGCCAGCCGGTGTAGGCGCCGCGGAAGAAGGGGAAGCGGCTCATCAGGTAGTCGTTGATCTCGGCCAGGGTCAGGCGGCCGCCGGCCGAGTCGCGGATGGCCATAGCGATCAGCGCGATGTAGGAGTAGGGCGGTTTCGGCCGACGCGTGTAGGGTTTCCCCTTAGCGCTCTCGGCCGGCGGCGGCGGCGGCTGCGGGGTGGGAGGCGGCGGCGGGGGATGCCCCGGTCGCTCGGCCCCGCCGCCCGGGCTGTTGGCCGCGCAGTCACCGTCCGAGCCCAGCTCGCTCTCAGCCGGAGCCGGGGAGAGCGAGCCGCTGCCTTCCTGGTCGCTGCCGGCGCTCAACTTGTCCTCATAGTGTTGCGAGAACACCTCCAGCTTCATGGCGGCGGCGACCCCCCCGCACCGAGCGGCTCCGCTGGGCGGGCGCGACCCCCGCCCCTCGACGCGGCCTCAAGGGAGGCGGGAAGCGGCGAGGCGACCTAAGGGCTCTCTGCCCCTTCGCCGGCTTGGACAGCTCCGCGGCGGCAGGCGACACCGACAGGGCAGGGCAGCGGGGCTCCGCGCCCGCCTCAGGCAGCCGGCCCGGGATCTCCGGCAGGAGGCCGGCCCCTTCCCGGCCGGTGGGCGCCGAGGACGGGCGGCGGTGCCCTGCCCCTCTCGGGACGGGGCGATTCCTCCGGCTTCCACCTCCTTCTCCCCCACTGGGGCGCTCGCTCTCCTTTCGCCCCCCTTTCTGTCCTTCTCGCTCTTTACTCTCGCTGCTCCATGGAGCCGAAGGAGAGGGGCGAGGGGGCCCCCGTGGAGCCGGTGCGAGAAGGCAGGCGGGCGGCTGCCGAAGCCGACACTTCTCCGCGTCCGCCCGAGCTCGGTCCTCGTCGGGGGCGCTGCCGCTGTCGCCGTTCGGCGCTCCCCGGGCGCGGGCAGAAGCTCTCGAGGGCCGTCGGGGTGACTCCGCTCTCTCCTGCTTCGACCCCCGTCAGTACCGGGACGCCGGGCTGGCTCCTCGCTGCGACGCGGGCAGCAGACGGGTTATTAGGGTTATTAGTGTTATTGTCATTATCTCTCCCTTCCCCTGTGGTTCTGTGTCTCTCCACCACTTTCAGACCAGCCCATTATAACGCCGGCGAGAGGCGGAGCCAGGACAAAGATCTGAAAGGGTGGTGGGTGGAGAAGCAAGGTAGCAAAGGTGGGTATGCCCTAATAAGCTGTATCAGAGCCGTAATTAGCCAAGATGACAGCGAGGTCTTGTTGGAAAGTTATTTTACGAAACTTGTTTGTATTTTCTTCTGCCAGGTCCCTCCCCTTCCCGGGTGTTTCGAACGAAGCCGCAGTTCGGCGCGACTTCCCAGCCGGGCCCGCCTCCCAGGTGTAAAATGCAGAATGACTTATAGGTGGCAGAGCTGAACCTGTTACGTGCAGTGATTTATTTTAATAGCGCCGTATAAAGCAACAAGTTGTAATATGACAGCTCAACAACCTGTTGGACAATAATACATGGCTTCTCTGTTGTGAATTCCTAATGATTTATGTCGCCTGACAAAACAGTTTCAGTTCTGGTCTCTCTTTCCTTCTGTCATAAGCACACCTGGTGCAGAGGTAGAATGGGAACAGGTAGGCAATGCTTTTGGGCTTTGCTCCGAGAGATTTAGTCTAAACCTTAACCTTAGATTTAGGTGTGTTAGTGTTCAGTAACTTTGCTTGACCTCTTCTGGATGGTGTGTTTGTAACCTTTGTCGTACAACTGTCACTCTCCAGTAAAATCTTTTATTGTATGTGGGTTTGGTTTTTTTCTAAATAATAACTAACATTTAAAAAAAAATTTCCAGTAAAACGTGGGACAAAGTATTCTGTAATTTTACCTAGACACTTTTCTTTCTAGAAACATTGGTTGTTGCTTCTGGGTTTGTTTTTAGGTTTAAGTTGTCAGGGTCTTGCCCTCCTTCAGGGTTTTTTTCTCCTTCAGTGTTTTGCTAGACAGACCAACTCAATGAAGAAGCTATCTGGCAGTAGCTTCTCTGAAAATTCCCTGTTCTGCTCACTGTTCAAAGTCAATTGCAAAATGCCATTTGACTTAATACGGCAGTAGCACTAGAGTCTGCAAAACAATAACAAAAACATCAGCAGAAATCCATTGTGGTGCTTATGCTTTATTTCTCATATGTACGCTTTGAATTTTGTGTCCTGGAGTAAGAGTTGGATTGCTCCATGTTTTCCAAAAGCAATCTTTCTAAATCAGACCTTATTTTAGAATAAATACATAATGCAGAGTCACTCTGGTTAGGACTATTCCTTTGTGGTCTGGCTCTCAAGGAGTTCTGGAGAGGAAGATGAAAAAAGGCAGGTTTAAAAAACTAAGAGGAGAAACAAACAGCCTTGCTTTCTGTCTTGATCTCTCTTGGATAGAAATATGTTCCCCCACACACACACCTGCATTTTGTTTCAAAGCCTTGCCATTTCTTCAGTCTGCATGAGCCTTACATGGTAAATACTGAAGAGCAAGAGGTTCTTCTGTCCCTCTGGTTGCATTCTTGACAACTTCAATAATAAAAATAATAACAACAACAACAATGTAATTGACATCTTGCTGTTCTAACAAAAGCTGTACCAGTTCAGAAAGCAGGCAATTCAGAAAGACAAAAATAAGAGGAGGGAGACCTCTCTTGGTTCCTTGTTGTTGTTGTCTCCATGTAATGCAAACTGAAATCTTTCAGTACAGTGTTGTCTTAGCTTAGGTGCCAATGTTTGTGTTTAAAATGTATGGGAAAAAGGTTTCCAAACTCATATTTTCTATGATGATGCCAATGGCAAGGGTAGGTTTTTTCCTCTTCCTGCTTTTGTTGTAAATAGCAGTGAAGTAGTGATGATTTTCTAGCTTGCCTTTGATGTTTATTTTATGACCGTTCCACTATTTGTGTGAAAAATGTACACATTGTCTCTTATCTTTATTCAAAGAACTTAAAAAGTCATTCAAATACTGTAGGTAAACACGTCAGATGTAACAGAAGCTTTTTCACAGCTGTACTTCAAGACTAGGAGTGGATGGCAAAGCTGGTTTTGCAAGATTTAAGAAGGGACAGAAGCTTGTACTCAAAATAATACAAAGATAGCTATTAATGGCTGGGTGCAGGGAAGCTTTCTAAGATCAGCACTGATTCCTGTTGTGGTTCAAGGCCCCTTTGCTATCTCTGAGCCAGTGCCTGTTGTAAACTGTCCCTTGAAAGCTGTGGTGGCTCTTACCTGAGAAAACATATGAAGGTGCTTATGAAAGGGCCATGCATGTTTTAAATAGAGCCTTCCTGGCCTGAGTGAGAGCAATGTCAAACCCATTGCTCGTGCTGCCCATGACACATGAGCAAAGTTATAAGAAGTGGTGAAATAGTCCAACTACTCCTGTCTCTCACCACTGAGAGTATATGTAACCTCAAGTCTTTTCCTGCTATAGTTTTTTAAAAGGCACAGTATCGCCTTCAGGTTTATAAAGATTAACACAATCATCGGAAAAACTGATTCTGTTAAGTAAACTTCACATCAAAAGCACTTTGATGTGCTGTATTATAGCAAAGCCAAACACCCCACCCCCATCACCCCAAGAAAAACCTCCAAAAACCTCCAGTGAAGCAATGTAAAAAAAAATCTAATTCTTTGTTCTAAATTGAAATGTCTCTTCCTCTTTAGATCAGCAGAGCAGGATTTTTTTTGATGTACGATCCCCTCTTTTCCTACCCAAAACAGTACCCAATGAAAGACAAATGGAGAAATGTGAATGGTTGCTTGAAAATTGTGCGCTCAACTTTGCTTCCCATTTTCTGTAGTATTTCACTCATTTAATTCAGAAATAGTAAAAGTGTGCCAATGAGTATTTGGAGATAAGGCAGTATAGTCCTTTGCAGTTTGCTCAAACTACAAATTATAAAAATATTCCTTACTAAATGTAGCAAAATGCTACACTGTCTGGTGATTGTGAGTATATTTTTGGTTGATCCAGTTATGTTGTCTCCATGGTATTTTAAACCATGGAGACATGGGTTTTTCAGTTCAGCAAACATCGTGCAAAGGTGTGTCACAATATGGTCTTGGTTTAAAATTTTTTAAAAATTATTTCTTTTAATTCTTTTTTCACCCAATCCTTTCTTACCATCTTTCCTGCCTTCTGTCTCTCCAGACCACTAACTAGATTAGAGAGGGTTTCCAGATACGATCATATAAGCACAACTGGTCAATAAACGTTCCTGTGGTGACTGGGAAAGTCACATAGTTAGTGGTAGGCAAGCTTATTCATGCATCTGAGATGTCCAGTACACCAGCTGGACAAAGTGCTCCATCATCTCTTCTCCTCCTCCTGTGGCAAGCTGCAGGAGCGCACTGCCTTGCCAGGAATGATCAAACCGGACAATGCAATACGCTGTGCGAGCAACAATAGACCAGTTCAAAGAATTTGCTCTGGATGGGCTGCTCGCTGCAGGAGATGTGCCTAGCATGCATAAATGAACTACAGTCTGTGAAGGCTGGCTAATTGCACTGTGTATATTTTTATAGTTGAAGGAAATCCAGCTAGAGACTGAGCTGTAAGAAAGGAGGTTACTGGAAATTCCTTTAGACCTTGAGAGGAAGAGTTTGATCACTGAAGCAGAATGCTTGTCTGCGTGAATTCCCTCATTGGGAAAGGTTGGCACTTTTTCACAAGGACAGCCGTTCCCTGTGGGTAGAGATTTTCTCATGTCTTTGGCAGGTACTAAGAGCTGAATTTACAATGGGGAGTTCCATTTCAACTCTGTTTTATGCAGTCTTTATTTTCTTGGGAGATGTTGCTCAGAATGAAATTTTCCCATGCTGAGAGTTTAGTATCACTTCCTCCCTGTGCCCACTTCATGTTCCATAAAAAAAGTCTGCATCTAAGCAAATTTTTTTCTCCAGAGTCCTGCATTGTGACAGAATGGGCAGGAACAGATTTTCTCCTGTGAAGAAAGTGACATTATTGCTCTTGTTACTAATGCTTAATACTGGAGAAACAGTTCCAGATTCTTACACCATTCTTTTCACTGAGAAACCTCAGTGCTCTCCCATTTTACAGGCAACAAGGAGTGAAGAGGAGTCCTGCTGAAAATAATTTGGTAAGTCAGTTGCAACCCTGTTTGTAGAACTGAGCTCTTTGGAGCCCTTGTCCTGTGCTGTGTCCACTAAGGTATCCACCACAAGGCCTCACTGGAAAGCATTGTACCAAGCATTTAGCAAGGAGCTGTCAAAGTGGAGATTGCTCTGCCCTGAGACTCAGATAATTTATAGCTAATTCTCTCTTTTTACTAGTGCTGTGTTAAGCCTCCGGGGCTTGAATGAGGTTCCACACTGGCATAAGATGAACCTCTCTGGAATATATTGCAGGTTTGCAGTCTGAGAAATACGTGACATAAAAGAGTGCAGGGTGAGGTTAAATCAACACAGTATTTACAACATGTTTTGTGATGATTTAATTCAGTAACTGTCCCCATAGGCTTTTCTCATAGCTGGTTACCTGGTTTCATGTAACTGCACCAAGAGAGAGAAAATCCAGATGGTGAGGGACTTACGGGCTTGTGGATCTCTTCAAGGAAATTTTTCTTGCAGTGAAGAAGAAACTGGTGTTGGAAGGCAGCACATGTATTGATAAGTCTGGATATAATTGTCAAGACAGAATTGCTTGCTAAGGGACAGGCTCCACCACAATTAGAAGTTATGCTGTGTTATGATTGTTATGAAGTTATGATGCAGAAGCCATTTGGTGAAAGTCTGTGGCTCTCTGCCAGGCATAGTGAATGGCTTTTGCTACTGGTGCCAAACAAACTTAAAAAGAAACCATCATAGCTTGTTATTGCTGGTGCCAGACCAAATATCTGTTGGCACCAAGCTTGGTATTGATGCCAGAGGCTTGCTGTCACTGGCCCATGATATGAGGAAACACCAGCTGAGCTGTTACAATAGCTTCTTACTGCCTTCAAGTCCATGCACTGATGGAGTAGAGTGAAAACGTTTGTAAGAGAATTACAGCAAAATTAACTGAGAGGTGAAGGGCTTTGAATATGTGATGGAGAGTCTCTGAACTTTGCTAGCCCTTGCTGGAGTACACTTAAGCCAACTCAGAACCACATATATTTTACATGGGTAAACAGTGACTAGAGATATGAAGGATATGTTTCAATTCAGCTAAGTTAAAGAACTATTTATAGCACTGTGGATCAACAAATGATCACCTTGCCAATAATATTCCAGTTGAACAGCAGTAAGTATTTAACATTCTTACTTGTGAGTTGGATTTCTTTTGTTGTTTCTTTGTTTTCAAAAAGCTATTTCTGGGTGGAGTCACATGATTTATATAAGCATTAGCCAAATCTATAAATAAATAATGGTGTGAAAACCTTCTTGATTTTTTTTTTCCCAACACCAAGTGAACTGCATTATAATGGAGCTATTTGGGAGCAGGCTGCTGACAGACCTTCCTGTGGTAGGCAGGATTTGACAGTATTGCCCCCAGATCGTATCTCTCTTGTGCATTTTCTGCCCTCCATTTACTGTGTTCCGTTTTCCTTCCCTGCAACCCCCTGGACAGCTCCAGAACACCATTGGCATCTTTGAAAATCTGGTCCATGCTGCTGCTTGCTTTCTCCTGGAACAGGTGGCAGAGTTACACTGAGGGTACATCCATTACAGTACCTCAGGTGGTGGGGGATGGGGATTTGTGTCCTGCAAACTGTATTCCAGAAATCGAGTATGTTTTCACCACTGTTCAGGTGGCAGAGAAATGCAGTAAAAGCTTGGGGAGCTGGTTCTTCTGTTGCTGCAGATGTAACAAAATCATTAGTTTGTTGAGCTGCATGCACTGTGTATCTGATTTCCAGTTCCTAGGTGAGTTCTTTTGGGATTAGCTGAGTTTCAGTCTCTTGAAGGTGTGAATAAACATCCTGTTACCTCACACCTGTGACATTTCTTCCCTGCAGAGTGTTGCTATTTTGGTTCTGTAACTAAAGGTTCACAGGTTTTGAATGTCTTGACCAAACTTTCATGATCTAAGATGGGAATAGGACACGGGTTTCCTAATTCCTTCGCTACTGTTCTACCCACTAACCCTGTTGTTTCTCTGAACCTTTACATATACTTGAGTAGATTAATAATTAACCTCCAAGTGGGGCACTTTGAAGCAAATGTAAAATGAAACCAAACACTTGTCATGGTTTTTAGTCATACCAGATTTGCAAGTAGGGTGTGTTTAAATGATGCAGGTAGATAAAGTCTTGTTAATTTAGATTAGAGTAAAAGTCAGTGGCTTATCAAAGCAAGTGACTAATTAGGAAAACTATTACCTTTTGGAAAAGAAACAGTTGAACTATCATTCAAAATTATTTTAACTAATTGAACAGTATATTAGAATTTATGCTGAATAAAGGCTTGTGCAACTGCTGGGAAAGAAGAAAGAGAGAGAGCTTTTCTGAGGAATTGCTAGTGTTCTTGGGTTTTTTGATAATTTTGCTTTTAGAAGGTTAACAGTACTTGTCATCTTTGTGTAAACATGGGGAAGGGAGGAGAGTCTTCTGAGTCATCAGGTAGCCAAACAGAATTTAAGTGAAAAGCTGGAGCATTTGTATTAAATATTGTGCCTTCAGTCTTTTCACCTTAACAAGCCAACAGTACAGCAAAGTGCTCATGAATGGTTTGAAATGATGAAGTGAATCTCAGGTCTATAATAACAGACATTGGGCATTTGAGAACCTGCAAGGATGGAAACACTAGGGCGAATTCATGGTGTGAAAAGAAAGATTACGATCAGACTGTATTTATGTTCAGACAGATACATGCAATTGTGAAGAATCATTAAATAACTGTTAACCACACCTGCACAGAGCCTCTGGCAATGCTGGCTTATACAGAATCTCAAGAACTGCCATGTGCCTGACATCATACCTTTGCAAGGAAAGAAAAGTCCTGGGTGTTAGCCCAAGACTGGTAAGTAAAACACAGTCCACAGACTTGAGCCAGTTAGCAATCTGCAAGTGATTTTTTGGTGTGTCACACCCAGTATCTTCTGCCCTGTAAACCTGTCAGTAGTCCTGATTGTGTACTTATGACCAGGTCTTACTAAACATCTCCAAATCTTCTTTAATGCAATGGCTCCTTCCCTCTAAGTCAGTCAGGACCATGAGGAGGGAGAAAGTATGTGTGCACAGAGGGAGTCTAGCACAAACAGTACCTTGACTTCTCTGGGATTGTAATTGCTGCTGTGACACACAGCCGCTTCTTTGGGTTTCTTTTTACGTGGATCATTTTCCCTGTTAAAAATACTGGGAGGTTTTTGACATTTTTTGTGATGGAAATGAAATTTCAGAACTTTTTTAATTTTTACTGCAAAAAATGGAAGTTTTTGGGGAAGGGAATCGAGGAGGGTAAAGGTAGCAGAGGAAAAGGGGACTGGAGCAAAGCTGAGACAAAGAGATGGAGATGTGGAGAAAGTTGGAGTAGATAGCTCCAACTGAGAACACATTACAATTCCACTTAGACTGTAGAAAATTTTCAGGATGCCCAACAATCTTCAATTTGACTGCTTCTGCTAGTGGAATTGTCTGGACTGCTCACCTCTACAGCTTTCCTCAGGCTAGGGAGTTCTCTGGCTTTTTGTTTCCCATGGTGCTTTTGGAAGCAATTGTCTTTCATCTGCATTTTCTTTTCTTGGAGTATACTTTTCCAGTCTTTCATAGCTAGCAGTGGTTGAGGAGCGGAGTTTTTGTTTGTAGTTGATTTTGGTTTCATTTTGTTTTAAACTGAATAGAAATTATTAAGAAAAAAAAAAAGCAAAGGTGAATGTTGAACATCAGTGTATAATTCCTGAAAGGGGCTGGGGTGCATCAGTTTGAAAGTTTGTTCTACTTGCGACTCCTGTTGAAAATATTTCCTCCTTTTACTTTTTTTTTTTTTTCCTAACGAAAGTCTTTAGCTATTGTGAAGAATAGGAGATTATGAAGCATAAACAGAGCATGGCTGAAACACAGAGGGATTCAGAGATTTGCAGACTTCAGTATTCATATCTGAGAAGTGTAAGCTCTGGCACTTGACGTTGATGGATCAAGCAATGGAGATATTTACTCATCGCTTACAAGAGTCCTTGTTCATAGCTTGATTTATTTATGCCATAAGGGTTTGGAAGACAGTCCATTTTTACATTCTCCATCTGACATGCAATCAATGCCAAGAAACTCAGCAAGGTCCAACATATATTAAAGCTTTCTTTAAGAGTTATCAAAGTGTTGTGGGAAAAACGGCCTCCTCCAGTGCTACTTTAAAAACTTGTCACCTCTGTGAGTAAATCTTAGTGACTTGGACAGAGTTTATTTTGAAGTCAGGATGTGACACCTGGTACCCTCTTACCCCTACTTTGGCCTCTAAATGTACTATCATTAAAGGTTGGCCCCTTGAAGAAAATAGGTGTAGTTGAGTGCAGAGACAAACTGAAGAGACAGGGCTTTCACTCCAGTGGGCCTGCATTCAGACCTTCAAAACTTGGGCTAGACTCATGACTATTCCTAGTTGAGACTTTAATTAAATGGTGTTGGATATGAGAGTTAAATGTGGAAACTATATTCTATTATACTAGCTCGCGTTGCTGAAAGAAATAGAGCCATGCTTCCTGATTGAAGAGACAGAGTCAAGTGAATAATTCACAACAAATAATTAATCTAAATGTTTCTAAGTGATTCTTGCAGAATCTGAGTATGGTTGAGAAAGATCCCTATTTATTAATGCCATGGGACTCCCTTTCATAAGGGGAAAGTTTATTTATATAAGATGAATGAGTTAAGGTACAGACTTGCAATTTCTTCTTGAGTCATCAGATCCAGAAAACATGTATTTTATATTAAAGTTAATACAGTCTTTCAAACAAAAACACTTATGAGTGTACCTTAACTGATGGATATACGGTGATTGACATTCCAGAACCTCTTCTGTGCACACCTACGCTGGCATACTTTTATACATAGGAGTAATCCTAATTAATTTGGGAAAATTGCTGTTGTGCATGAATGTGTTCATTAGTATTTGAAACACCACGGTGTGGCGAGTGTTCTAGATACAATCTTGATCTTACACATGAAGGTGCCCACAAAGTCCCATCCGGGCTTTACGGCTACCTTAACACTAGTGAAAACAGGCCAGCACCCAGTCCTTCCCCTGAGGGCTTTGGCATGGCTAAATTGTCTTCCTTACAAAGAAGTGGCCTCATCTGTACTGTCCAGAGGGAACTGTCCTTTGACTGTGTTACCTCCTGAGTATAGGCCTCTGTGTTGCATGAGAAAGTACTGGATTGCAGGAGACAGCCCGTGTCTGGGAGCTTGCTGCTAGTTAAACACTCTGGACAATCACACGCCAGCTTTAGAGTCCATGTCCTGGCCCTTTTTAGTGAAAAATATAACTTAAATGAATATTTGTGTTCATTTCACAACTTGAAGCTTTGATAAGGTATTATTGCTCTTATCTGCTCTTTACAGGAAATAGCAGCACTGTTCTCTTCAGCAGTGTACTTTTGGGGATGTATTGGCCAGGTTTCTGTCCCAGTGATGCTGAAGAGTTTTTCCCAAGAACATTGCAGGGAAGCTGTCTTTCTCAATGTGCTGTAAGCCTTCCCTTTCAGAGGTAAGATGTGGTGCAGCCTAAATAATATTTTTTTTTTTGATTGGCACCATTTCAGTTTGTTACAAGGAAATTATTGTCTGGGGTGTTAAAGGTTTGGAAAGTTACAGCAGTAAGGAGAGTGGGCTTATTTTAAGCAGTGGAGAATGTTGATAATTTCAAAGGCAAGAAGAAAATAAAACCAAAGAACCAAAGACTTAATAGTCAGTTTGAACTGAAAAGTTGTACCTTTAACAATTTTTAACATGTCGATTCTGCTTTGCAGATAGTGAGATCTCAGAGCTGTTGCCTGAAATGTTAAATGTCTGCACATGTTGTCACACCAGGGTGTTGTCATAATCTCATCCCAAAGCAGGTGCCTGTAGTACATGAAATGATTGTCACCCTGTAAAACCTATTTGTGTTAGCTGAAAGGAAGCCTAAGTCTTCCCAGGTGACCACCTGGGGTGTATTACAGAGCTCTAAAAGTATTTAAGGTGATTTCCAGTCCTTCCGTGTTCCCTTAGGAAGGTTGTTAAATGGAAGTGCTCCAGTTTTTAATGCTTGAGGTACCCTGCTCACTTATGAAGAGATTATTTATGTAAAGTAATTGATTGTGAAAAGAAAAGCTACTTTCATCATTAATCAAGCTTCATCCTGAACTTAAGATAGGACTTAACATACTGGGCTAGACAAAAACAATGTGTGAGAGGGCTTACCCCTCAAAATGTATTTGCTGCTTAGGAGCTGTGCACTGTGTTCCACCTCAAGCATTGCAGTTATTCTCTGCCTTCACCTGGCTACTGCTCACCTGTGGTTCTTTCTGATACAACTCGTGCAGAAGGTTTCACATTAGGCTGTTTTGTAACATCTTTCTGCGAAGTGCTTGCTCCAGGAAAAGGTGAGCTAAGATGTGTCTTTATGTGTTCTGATGGTCGCCTTGCTTAATCAATACTAAAAAGGATGTCTTTATTGACACTGAGCACTTTCCAAAAGTGTTCTTTCCACTGCTAGTGATGTGTTGCTTAATAGAGCCAGCTTAAGCTTGCCACACTGAGTTTTGTGTTGTTTGCGTTGCATGGGTTGGTTACCTCTTTCTGTTAACTTTCCATGCACAATTTAATTAAACTGTGAATAAGAGGAGGCGTTATCAGATGGTATGGCGTTATTAACTTCAGTGAAGTGTTGTGTGATGAACCAGCTAAAGATCTGGACAATAATTTATACATTCTTCATATTTAACTGTCTGTGCGTTTTGGATGAAGATAGCTACCAGCAAGTGTGATTGCAACCCTGCTGCTGAAAGAGGTGTGTCTGTTTATGCCAGTTAAGTGCTTGACTGTTGATATAAACATAGTGGCATGGTAATTACTGGTTATAGATACAATAAAGATCAAACTTTTTTTTCATCCAGAATGCTTTTATAATACTGGAAGCATGCTTCCTATCTTTTCATGTAAAGAATGATAACCAAGAGTACAACATTTCAGAGTTAGAAAATTGAGTGAAACAAGCTATAATGATTAATTTCTGCAAATATTTTTGTATGTATTAATTGCCCATGAGCTATGAACAGTATTCTCAGGTGCCCTTCTATACAAATCAAACATAACTTATTTTACAACAACAACAAAAAGAATCTTTTTATAATACCTGTAATATGCATACTTGCTAGTTGTATAAGAAAAATGGTATGGCTTATTTTCTCTGATTAGATAATTTATGGAACAAATTAATCTAAAACATATGTGAATAATTGGAAAAATTATAAATATGGCAACAGTTTTAAAGTCTTTTTTTTAAATGTATCTGAAAATTTAAATAAGTCTAGTCTGATATCTTGGGAAAGCAAATAAAATGTACATATTCATGGAAATCAAACTGCTCACAGATGTTTTCAGATGGAAGTTGGCCTTCAACAGCAACTGGTAATTCAAAGGTTTCTTGCTCTATTCAGTTCATAATTCTGGCTGAAATGTATATGCGGTGTGACACAATATGTTGTGACTCCTCAGCAAAATGTTGCAATTCATGTTGGTCAAAGTATGTAGTATTTCAGAGCTGTGCATAATTTGTGATTGCAACAATCTCAGATAGAATGCAAGCAATGGGAGCACATAAAATGTGTTCAGTGTTTCCATCTCATTCATAATTTTGACTCAGCAGTTCCAGCTGATTATTAATAGTTTCTCCAACCAGCCTGGATTGGCTAAGGGAATTCAATTGAACATACTGAAGTGTTTTATTAAATTTGCCCTATGCAAAAGTGGCTTTCTAAATTGGATTCACTGCACTAATCTTGGTGCCTGTGCTATTTTGTATTGCATCAGGCAACAAAATAAGCAAGAAACAAAGTGGTAAAAAGTATTATTTAAAGTGGAAGTGAGGCAGAATTCATTAAAAGGGGAATATAGACCATGCTTATTATAGGATTTGCTAATGCTCATAAGTTCTTCCAGCTAAATTTAATGTATGCAAATGATTATTTACGAGCAGTTATTATCAACAATACTAATAACTTCAATAGTACTAATAATAGCTATCTGGACTAATTAACTGTTTTAAATTGAATTTTGTAATATTTGCAGATTTTCTCATTTTTATGGGAACTAAGTAAAATCAGTCCCATTGCATAACACAAACCTCCATTTCATACAGGGCAATTTGGGTTTTGGAGACATGATCTGAAGCAGAATAAAGTGGTGGTTAAGAAAGTCTCTGCTTGTGCCAACAAAATAGATAGGTGAATAAATTCAACATAAATTCATTGAGTATGTTTTCTCTGTTAGTATGAAACCATTCTGGTGAAGTGCAAAAGGCTCACTTGAGAGTTTTGTAGTGGATACACTGTGTTTAGATGGTTCCAAATGGTATGTGGGAATGCTGTTCTTTTGTTGGTTCTTTTCTGTTTCTCTGGTTAGAAAGAAAATGATTTTATGATCTATAGGCAAGGTTGTTTTTTTAAATTATTCTTTCCTGGCTGTAAGGGAAGAAAAAAAAGAGAACAAAAATCTTGACCTAGCTATAAACTGAAAGTAAAAGGCAAGTTCATGGGAGCACGGAAAAGGGGATATCCTAGGTTTTACAATGACCTATTCAAAAGGGTTTAAGGATGGTGATAGTGTGCATTAGTCTGCAGATTCCATGGGACCTTGTTCTATTTGGGCAGTGAGGTACCATGCATATGAACCCTATGGAAGGCATTAAAATAAGTGTGAATGATAGCAATGCAGATAATATTGCTTCTTATAAATAATAATTAATGCTAATTAATGTTGACTCTGTGTGTTGTGGCTTGGATGAAACTCTGGCAGGAATTGGCAGACATGCTGATATGAAATCTCCACCCACAAAGATCTGCTGAAAGAGCAGTATCTGGTGTAAGGGGATCTGCCCTTTTAAGTGCAAAGAATACAAAGGTTTCTAATTGTTTTTCCTTTTTGCAAAGAAAACAGACTTGTAGCTTTAGAGTCAGTCTCATGCACATGTCTCCAGGAACCACAGGCGTGGAACAAATGCAAGATCAGATTGTGTTCTTTATGTAAGCTTATAAATAGTGTTGCATGTTCACTGGAAATAGCCCATGTAATACAGTGTTCTCCAGAAATACCGGCCTCTTCCCATGGGAAGATGTAGATGCCGACACATGTGTTGAGGACAGGCTATGTCCTTTCCTGAATTGGGTGGGAGGCTGCTGAGCCGTGGTGCTGTGTGGCTCTTCCACAAGATGCAGGAAGGCAGGCGACACAAACTGGTGCCGATAGGGAGGCTGACGCCTCCTCACTAGGCTTTGGTAAATCAGTATCTGCATGTGTGACCACACATATGCATACTATTTTTTCTCTGCCACTTCCCTCCCACTCTGAGCTGCCTTTCTCTCCACGCTGCCCTTGAGTCAAGAGGTCAGTGCTACCACTTCTTTTTTCACCAGTCGTGCTTTTCTTTCTGTATTTTATCCTCCAGTTGTTGTTACTCTCCTTCTTTCCAGTGGAGGGGCAGCAAGAGCCATTTGGCTGATTTAATGTTTTTCTGAGAAGAAAAGGATAAGACTTAGAAAAATAGGATGCTGATTTTTCCCTTCAGGCAAAACGTGTAGGGTGGACATTCTTTTTCTTAAGGGAGGGAATTTGCCCCAACAGAGCAGTTTTACCCGCATTCCTCTGAGACACAGGAGTCTGTGTGCTGTCAGTGTCATGGAGGATCTGCGGCTGAAAGACCAGTTGCTATCACAAAATAATCCAGCTTCCCAGAGGGGGAGAAAGGGATTGTGTGTGGCCTTAAAAACAAGAAGGAAAGAGAGAGGAGGAAGCACCTGGTTGTTCCTGTCTTGGTGGGGAGCAGTGCAGGGTCCCTGGTCACTGTGAGACCAGCAAACACCCTTGCTGAGAGCTGTAGACCAGGCCATTTGCTGGAGCAGCTCTGTGTGTGTGCATCAGCAGCCTCACGTGGGCAATGTGCTAGACAAGAACTGGGCCTGTGTAGCTGTATTAACTGGCATATCAAAGGTGAGATATTCTGTTTTCTTGTTTGTTTGTTTGCTTCCCACTGGGGGATCAGTTATATGTTGAGATGGCTTGACTTGATATGCACCTCCTTAGCAAATACGTTGATTCAACATTTAGAGGATCATGTTTCTTTGTGGTGCAGAGTTATTTAATACAATATTTGTGGTAGGCTGATGACACTTGTGATGATCAAAAAGAATAAGTTGTGTATTTTTTTAAGAATGTGTTAAACCAGTTCTGTCAAAATAGAGATAATAAATACCAGTAATTGTTTAGTCAGTTGAAAAGGAATTATTCCCCACAATTTTTGAAATGCTGTAGGTAATGTTTTGACTGAATGTATGAAAAACCTATACTTACCTCTACATTTCTGAAGCTGAGCATAGAGTACTGTACTTGTTTTGTATGACTCTGGAATCTGAAAAATGAGAATATTTCCCTGATCGTGACATAAAAATGTCTGTATAAAGTATACTAACTTCAAATGTTCAGATTTCATCTGCTAAACTACTTTGGAAGGAGTGAAATAGGATAGTAAAGATAGACTACATCTTCCTTCTTAAGCTGAGGAAGCTGGTAGGAAGGTGGGCAGAGGCCAGGGAGATGGCACAGGTTCTGCCAGTTTGGAAGGCTATTAGTGGAAATCCTAACAGACCGGCTTGGGACTGATCTTACTTAACATTTTCCTTAATGCCTTGGGTGTAGAAGGTTGAAAGTGACTGATGAAATTCTCTGCTGACACAGAACAAGGAGACATTGTCAAGGTAGAAATAATGTCCAGTTCTTCCCATATGGGGAGTGTGAGGGCAGGAATAAAGGAAACAGACTAAATGTTTGATAGCTGAGGACTTCTGCCTTTAGTGGAGATGGTTATTCCCTAGAAGACGATGCAGCACAAGGTGGGAAAGAAAGTGGCAGAGAAAGATTTGGATATGCTAATTGACTACAGGATACCTGTGAGCTTCTAGTGCAATCTGGGAAAAGCCAAATGGAAACAAAGTGGTCATTAATGGATTAGGTTTGCAATTAGGAGGTTACTAAAAATGAGATTCTGTTTATAATCTTCCAGCTGGAGTAGGAAGAGCAGCAAACCTAACTGGAACTTCATGAACTGATGAACAGGGCTCTTGATCCAGAAGTTAACAGTATCAGGGAATAGTCTAATGACACAAGGTTAAAACAGACCTTATTTTCAATCAAAAAGGCATGCATGATTTATTTAGCTATATAGTGCAGATAGAAAGGGAAATTACTGTAGACATTGCTGATTAAAAGTCTGAAATCCAATAAATAATTTTAATATTGAATGATGATGATGTACCATTTTATTCATCTTAATTTTCATTAATTTCTCCATGTATGACATATTTTGGACTTTATGAAACTCATTATTTTTAATTGGTCTTGTGTCAACAAGCAGCGAAGATCAGGCTGTCTGCCTTTACTGACAGTTGGCTTAATTTAGTAGTAGTACTTAGCAGTTATGTAGTGCTTTAAAATTTCAAATATTAGCTAATTAGTCATCACACCAATTGCTTTAAGTATTATCAACCTTCTATAAAGATGAGTAAATAGCTGTTGTTATCTATATTTCTGAGATGAGGAAATTGAGACACAGATGGGCTGGTTATGTCCCTGTGCATATTTATATATAGGTATTTCAAAGGCACATATCGTTTCAAGGTCCAACAAGCCTATCTACTTGTTGGATGTGATTCAACGTCCACTGGAGCCAATGGAAACCATTCTAGCAGCTTCAAAGAGGCCCCTTGCTGCCTAATTGAATTACCCTTCAAAATCCGGCTTCCAAACATTACCTAGCTAATATAGTACGCTTTAGATCGGTTGATGAAAGTGCATCTGCCCTGGTGGTCAGAACCCTTAGTGAGGCTGTAGGGGACAAACAAGCACCAAAAATTACAAGATTTGCTCGGCACCCAGTAACTGAGTCCTAGAGGTGAGACTTCTGGATCCCTGAGGGCTCTGTTTTGTAGGAAAATAATCTAAGAGCTTGAAAATATTGCTTATACAATTATGAGATTTCTTCATAGGTTCCTAAGGAAGCATCACCTGTTGATTTTTGGAAGAAGTAGCCAGTTATTTTGACAGTCCCAACGTATCTCTCTCTATTCAGATGACTTTAGAAACCTATCCCTACACTTCAGTGCTATATGGGAGTTAAAACCTAGCTAGACATGCCTGTTGAGCTTTTCCTGAAAACTCCAAAACCCAGAAACGTGTTTTCAGTATTGCTTTTTAAAACCTGAAGTTCTATGGTGAAGCAAAAAGGAAAAGGAAGGAAAAAATCTTAACCTCAAGTGCAATGCTGAAAGATCATAGAAATCCTTTATGAAGTGACTGGCAGCTTGGTAGTCTCACCTAAATGTGACATACCTCATCAAAATATGACCAGTTACATGCAGTCTTACGGTTCAGCTGTCTTCCTTGAAAGGTGGAAGTAACCCTTCAAAAATTTGTGGTCATGTTGTCTGGTGTATTATTTCAGAGTTCTCATTCCTTGAGCATTTACATAAGAATTATTTATTTCTGCAAATGTTCCTGCCCTTAAACTTATTAGAATTTGTGACAGGTAGCATGAAACAGGAGTAAAATGGTATGAAAAACACACTGTTATCAAAATATATTAATGAATTTCTTTTAATATTAACATTTACTTGATCCTAGTAATCAATGGTGTAGTATAGCCCAAGCTTTGAAAGATGAGCTTAGAGTGGGAAAGCAGCACAGACAACATTTTCTTCACTGTCCTGCCTCATGCTGCTACATACATGCTTATCTTACCTGCCTTCCCAGCCAGGAATGTCTCACTGTATGGGAAATATCACAGTAACAAGAACATACCAAACAATCTTCTGTCTGGGTGCAAGCCCTATGCTGTGCTCCCAAACAAAGCTTTTCGTGTTTGTTACCTGCTGCTCAACAGCAATCGGGAAATGACAAATGCTGTAAGGAGGTCCCCCCCATAGGCTTATTTCTGTAAAAAAAAAAAATATGAGAAAGAGAATCACGTTCCTCCATGTGCTTTAAGGTGTCAGATATTATTGGGGCACTGCAGTCACACCGGTGTGTTTACAGCAGATCAAAGAGGTGAAATGAGCCAGAGATGAAGGCTGCTGAACCAAGCCCCCTAACGTGCTGCTGGCATGTTAGCTGCACGTGTTGTCAGGCTTTAGACTCAGATCCATACTAATGCAGCAGCATGGTAGCTGTTGTGCTTGGTTTCTGTTGTCAGGTAACCGTCAGCATGTGAGAGGTTGTTTCTTTCTAACCTTGTGAATCTTGTTAAGAACATTAGAATCATAGAATAGTTTGGGTTGGAAGGGACCTTAAGGATCATCAAGTTCCAACCTCCTTGCCATGGGCAGGGACACCTTCCGCTGGACCACTTAGCTCAAAGCCCCATCCAACCTGGCCTTGAACACTTCCAGGGATGGGGCATTCATAACTTCTCTGAAGAATCTGTTCCAGTGTTTCATCACCCTTGTTGTAAAGATTTTTTCCATAATATCTAATCTAAACTTATTTTCAGTTTGAAGCCATTCCCCCTTATGCTGTCAATGCAGGCTCTTGTAAAAAGTGCCTCTCCATCTGTCTTGTAGGTTCCCTTCAGGTATTGGAAGACTGCAATTAGGTCACCCCAAAGCCTTCTCTAGACTGAACAATCTCTACCCTCTCAGTCTTTCCTCACAGGAGAGGTACCCCCTCCCTCTGGTCATCTTGGTGGCCCTCCACTGGACTCACTCCAACAGGTCCTTCCTGTGCTGTGGACCCCAGAGCTGGATGCAGCACTCCAGGTAGGGTCTCACCAGAGCAGAGCAGAGGGGCAGAATCCCTCGCCACACCCTGCCGGCCACGCTGCTTTGGATGCAGCCCAGGATTGGATTGGCTTTCTGGGCTGTGAGTGCACACTGCTGGGTCATGTCCAGCCTCTCCTCTACCAGCACCCCCAATTCCTCATTCTCAGGGCTGCTCTCAGTCATTTCATCCCCCAGCCTGCATCAGTACTGGGGGTTGCCCCAATCCGGGTGCAGCACTTTGTACCTGGCCTTGTTGAACCTCATTAGGCTCCCATGGGCCCACATCTCGAGCTTGTCCAGATCCCTCTGGATGNCCTGTCCCTCAGGTGTGTCAGTCGCACCACCAAGCTTGGTGTCATCTGCAAACCTGCTGAGGGTGCACTCAGTCCCACTGACTTTGTCATTAATGAAGCTACTATACAGCACCGGTCCCAGTATGGAACCCTGAGGGATTCACTTGTCACTGAAGTCCGCTGGGGCTCTCGGCCATTGACCACGACCCTCTGGATGTGACTGTGCAACCAACTCTTTATCCACCTAACAGTCCACCTGTTGAATCCATCTCTTTCCAATTTAGAGATGAATTCTGGTTAGCTACACCTCCCAAAAAAGAAATATTACTTGGATCTAGGATCTGTATGGGCTCCAGCCTCCAGTATGGGAGCAGGGGAAGGCTTGGATCTCTTCACCAGAATAGCTGCTTGCTCTCCAGAGCAGCTGCTTTCCCTGTTTCCTTTTACTTCTGGCTATGATGCTCCTGGTTTTTTGGTTGGTGTTCCAGAGGGTATCATGTAGTGGAAATTCAGGATGGCAGATGTTTTACTTTGTGTCTGATTAGAAGAGTGGCAGCTATGGTCTGACCACGCTGGCAGTTTTATTGGCTGCTTTACCACTTCTGCCCTTGTTCTCCGTGTTCTCAGCCCTGAATGGGGGATCTCTTCATTGATGACCTGAATGAGGGGATTGAGTCCTCCATC
>WBMZ01014570.1:0-32646 GCA_013400975.1 Atrichornis clamosus
CTTGGCAGTACTTCCCCAGAGACCCCAGCAGTGCTGAGTATGACTGGAGGAGTCAAAGATGACTTCCTTTGTCTGTCACACTATACTGTTGCTTATGCAGTCCAAAAGGTAATTACCTTTATTGCAATATTGTGACATTGTTGACCCATACTAAGCTGGTTATTCGCTGTAATCTCACAATTTCTTCATGCACAGTGAGCTGGAATTCCAAAGGGTAACAACACAGACATAGGAAGGCAGCAGCCTGTGCAACAAATGGCCCATAAGGACGTTTGTCCTGTCTGCCCAGGAGCAAGGAAGGCAGGTAAAGGTGTGTGTGTTCCAGAACTGCTGGGTGGACAACTCTCATGTGTGTTATTGCCTCAGGTCTGCCACAAGGGTGTATTTGTGGTGCACTGACAGGCAGAGGAATGATGGAAATGTCAGAAGGATTCAGGTGAGTTGCAGAAGGAAAACATAGGAGGATCAAGGAACATTTGTGGAAAAAACATTGTCAGTTGCTGATAAACTGTAGTCTTTTTTACTATCCTCTCTCTTGATCAAATTATAATAAACTTTTGCTCAAATTTCATTATTTCCAACAAATATTCTGCTCTGACCAAGGAGATCTGGTTTGAGAGGTCAGGTTACCTTAAAAAAAATAAACCGCAGAACTCCATGCACAGTCCACTGAGATGCCAGAAGCTTGAGGAGGTGTCATCCAAGTAGTTCTACAGCAGCAGCTGTAGTAGGAAGCTGAGAACAGCTTTTCTATTGCTGACATTTGATCTAATCTGCCCTGCCTTTTTTTTCCTAATGAAGTTTTCTGTCATCCATTGAATGGTTATTTGCGCCTTGAACAACCTTTGTGATCCCCAGATTTGGAAGAGTACCTGGGAGTTATTTTTTTGAGAAGAATAGCACAGCAGGAAGCATGATCACAATGGAACTGAAGCTTAGCTTCACTTTTTTTTTCAAGACACACAGTCTTTTTTTATGAGGAAGAGGCCTGACTTGTTAAAGAAAATAGGGCAAAGTCTGTAAAAAAACACTGCTCAGAAATTGTGTTCTCACCTCTAGTTGAGCTGTGTTCTGTAAGGGAAGGAGAATTGTTTTCTGGCCTTTGTTTTCCCTGTGCCAAATTTTTTAGTGTATGGACATATAGATTCCCCCATATTTTGGAAAATATTAGGGCTCAGTACTGTTGAGTCACACCTTTGCTTATTTTTGTGTATGCAGGTTCTACTTCTTAAGCTATTAAAAAACATCAAGGGAGGCTTCAGATATTCCTTCTGGGGAAAGCATAAAGTTTTCTAGGAATTGGATTTTGCTGGACCTTTCAGAATATTAGGATATTAGCAATTCTGATAGAACTGGTATGTGTGTATATATGCTTACAAGGTCAAAGAGGTACAGTAAGCTCTATTGCTGAGGAAAGGATGAAAAGCAGGAAAAAGTACAAAATCAGTATTCCAACAACTGCCCTCTAAACTAGAGGAGCAGGTGTATATGTGATGCAGATCATTCATTGCTCTGGCCCTATACTCCGTGGAGATGCACTGATTTCTGCAATTCAAGAAAATACATAATTTTATGGGGGATGAAGCAACTGTTAGTAGTAAGGTCACCCTAGAATAAGCCTTAAGTTTTTAAACTGAAGTGACAACTGAAAAGAGAACAGCACGTTCCCTCATTTTCCAACAGATTACTTATGATGAGGAAAATACTCTTTCACCTTGCTAAGAAATAATCACGCTATTTCAAGAGTCTATTCAAAGCTACCCACGAAGAAGAACAAGAGGTATCAGGTGCCATTTCTTGTTGTGATCCGTGATTGAACTTGTGATGGTCAATAATGATAAGTGGCCAGAGCAAGATGAAATTCCCAAACACATTACGAGGTCCCATCTCAGCAGAGTCTTGATGTATTGTAGCACTTGCCAGCCAATGCATACATCTTCTTTTACTCTTTGGCAGCCCTCCAAAGGGGTTGGATTTATTTTTTTGGATCAATAACACACAACTGCACTCACTTCAGAACCCAACTGCGAGGGTGCTGCTCTGTCAGGGCACCCACAGCTTGGGCCAGTGTGCCATCACCAGGTGTTGCGTGGCATCTGTGGCTCCACAGGGCTTTCTGAACACTTGAGGAAGGGAAATTGTCACACAAGTGGGATATTTGTGCCACTCCTGGGGCAGCTGTGGGTGGCTCATGCTGTGGCACAGGGGAGCATGGTGTGTGCACAGGATGGGTGGTGCAGGAGGGTTGGGTGACCAATGCTGCCTCTGCTGGCCAACATTTTGGGTAACCTAGGGTAGCTGGAAGCACTCCAGGAGAGTGGTGGTGTGCAGTGAGGGCAGCAGAGAGGTGGTGATGGCAGCTGGTGTCACATGCAGGACTGGGCAAAGGCGGCCCACGCCTGGGCCATGGGTACTTGGGAGTGGATACAGGGCCACTAAACCACATCACTCAGTGCCCAATCCAGATGTCTCTTAAACACCTCCAGGGATGGTAGCTCCACCACCTCCCTGGGCAACCTATTCCAGTGTTTGACCACCCTGTGAAAAAATCTGAATCTCCCCTGCCTCAGCTTAAGGCTACTTCCTATCCTCCTCTCGCTATAGGCATGGGCAGAGACTGTCTCCCCACCTCACCTCTTTTCAGGTAGAAAATGCTCCTTTACTGTGTCCAGTTCTGGGCTTCTGTAGTGGTTTGGCCTTGGCTGATTGCCAGGTGCCCACTACAGTGCTCCATCTCTCCCCTTCCCACTGGGGTAGGGGAGAGAATAAGATGGAAAACAACTCGTAGGTTGAGATAAAAGCAGTTTACTAAAGCAAAAAGAGCAAAGCGAGAGCTTGCGCACGCACAAGCAGAAAGAGAAGTTAATCTCTACTTCCCATCAGCGAGCGATGCTCGGACACTTCCCAGGAAGCAGGGCCTCAGCACACATAGTGGTTCCTCCAGAAGGCAAACATTTCAGAGCAACAACTGCCCCTCCCTTCCTCCTCTCTCCCTGAGCTTTTATATCTGAGTTGATGTCACATGGTATGGAATATCCCTTTGGTTGATTGGGGTCAGCTGGCCTGGCTGTGTCCCCTCCCAGGATCTTGCCCACTCCCAGCCCTCTTTATGGGAGAAGGAATGTCATAGGGACAACACTTCTCAGCAGTAGCCCAAACACTGGCGTGTTATCAACACCCTTCCAGCTACCAGTGCAAAGCACAGCACTGTGAGGGCTGCTAAGGGAAGGTGAACTCTATCTCGGTCAGACCCAATACAGCTCCTCCAGTATGTGGAGCTCCTGGAGTGAGTCCAGCAAAGGGCAGTGAGGATGACTGGGGCACTGGGGCATCTCTCTTACAAGGAAAGGCTGACAGAGATGAGCCTGTTCAACCTGGAGAAGAGACAACTGAGAGGGAACCTGTTTAAAGTGTGTAAATATCTAAAGGAGGGTGCCAAAAGGATGGAATCAGGCTCTGTTCAATGGTGCCTAGCAACAGGACAAGAGGCAATGGGCAGAAACTGATGTGCTGGATAAATCTCTTTCTTTTATGATAACTCCACCTTAGATGTACAAAAGTGTGCTTGCCACACCTTGTTGATGGACTGGAGGTTAGGGACCTGGCTTGCCAAAATAGGAACAGCAAGACTAAAAATAAAGTAAATATCAGAGGAAAAGAATGTGCTGTGGGATCCTCCCCCCCATTTCATTCACTAAAATAAAAAAGATCATTTCCATGCCTGTTGAACTTGTTGCTACTGTCTGTGTCTGCCTCTCCTTATCAGTGTTTGTATACTTCCTCGTGTAGCACTGCAGGATTCCAGCTGGCAAGATTTGCAGTGACAGTATGGTGTTTTTGTCAAATTACATCCAAGTGTAGAAGGAAGCAACATGAAGATGATGAATCTGAAATCTGCAGTGAACCTACTTCTCAATCTGAAATCAGTATCTGAAGTCACTTTTGCCAAATAGTAAACAGTCTCAGGTGGAATGTGTTTATTGGGTGGAAAGGAGGCAGACATCCACGGCACCACCTCATTCTCCTGTTGTAATGTTTGTCCTCTAGTGGGAGGAATGAAGGGGGAAATAGCAGCTTTTACTCCTTGTTTTTATTTGCTTTAGCCTTTATAAATCAGTGTCTCGCAGATCCATCACTGACCACCCCAGATGGCAGGAATGGCCTCCTGCCTGTAGGACCACCCAGGGACTCTGTGTGATCTGTGACCAAACAGCGACAAAGGAGAAATGAGCCCTGAACCTTTCTTCATATCAAGCTTCATCCTGCTTTTTCCTGTCAGCAGTTCCATAGCATTGCACTTCATTCACAATCTGCTCATGAATGTGAGTGGTTCATATTATTGACAAGAGTATGTTAGAATGTTATCAGCAGCTGGGGCCCAGGACACCTAATATTTTACTCTCTCAGACTGCGTAGCTGGGATCCCAAATTACCTCCTATTGATAAATGAATTTTATTGTCACTGATATCAACGTGAGTAAACCCACCATTCCCATTGGAATAGTGGAGTTCAAAATAAAATTTTAATGTACGATTTTGAACATACGGAAATTTTACATCATTTTAGCACTTCATTGTTTTAGAGATAAAATAATAATATCATGTATGCATAAAATATGTGTTTATAAATATAAAATCAATATAAATACAGAAATAAAAATATAAATAACAAAAATAATATAAATATGTTTATACATCCTATACACATACTTTAGTTTTCCCTTGTTTCACAACCCAGTTCTTTCATATATTTCCCTTTTCTCTTGCAGATTTTCCTTGCAATCTATTGTCCTGTTAAAACAGATTAAAAGAATGCTGAAGGAGTAAATGGGAGGAGGTTTTATGCTCTTTTAAATATTAATTTCAATTTCATATAACTAACACTGCAATAGGCCCAATATTGCCCCAAATAGGCCCCCTACATAGCAAGTCATGAATTTAATAAAGAGGGAAATATGAAGAGAAATAAGTTTTTTATATCTTGTTTTCTAATTTCTCACAGACTGCTGGTCTTAAGATAAATTCTGAAGTCTGTGAAGAGCAAGCAAAAATTAAGAAAAAGGTAAAGTAAACAAGCAATAGAATAGGAATATTCTTTCACATAGCACTAACACAAATGGATACAGCAGAAATTAAACTGACAAAAGATAACAGGCTTTTTTGGGGGGCCCTAAGGGAGTCTAATTAACTTATTTCTAGAAATGGGATAGAAGCATCATACTGATTTTACTGTCAGATATTTGGCTAGAAATCAAGAGCTTCAAAAGAATTAATGGGCAAAAAGGTAACATCTGACAACAGAGCAGACAGGCTCAGGTAAATTGTGGGCTCCTTAATTTAAGAGCTCCTGAGGACATACTGAGAGCAGATAAATGATGGGCTGCAAAAAGGAGTCTGAAGTAAGTACCAAAGATCAATCATACCAAAAATAGATTATCGGCAATTTCCTTTCCATGTAGTAAGAGCTACCAGCAGTCTGAAAAATGAGCAATAAGGCTCAGAAAATAGGTTACAGGGTTTGCTCTGACCTGCTGTGGCTGCTGTAGGATTCAAGCCATCAGCATATCAGGATTGCATGTAAGTACATGAAATCATTACTGGATATAGGCACACAAACTCCTCATTTTCATTTATTACTTTTTCTGCCAAGGTCATGAAAAAATATCTGATGAATGTGCAGCATTCCAGATGATGTTACAACTGACAGAGCAGGCCAGATGCAAGCCTTCATTTATTTAATGTTACTTACTGACTGATGCTCTTTTCAAAGGTGAATTTAGGTTGGTGTTACTTTCTGTGATATTCTACTTTTGATTAGCAGTGTTGCCAGTGTCATCTCCTACAGCAAAAAAATGGTCTATCATCAGGAATTTACCATATGTAAGCTAGAGAACTTAAACTATGTTCTTTTTTTTCTCAAAAAATTATCCAAAGGGGAGAAAGTTGTTAATGGTAAAATATGCAGTTCTCCTGAGACTAAAAGCTTTCTAAAGGAATGATATTTTTAAATACAATCTCCTGTACTATACTAATTAGATCTGGTCAAGTACAGACCCTTTCCAAATATACATATTGTAAATGTAAGCATCTAAATTCTCTAAGAGTAAATTTGAGGGTAGAAATTCCAAACCCAAGATATTTCAGAACTATGATGGAGATAGTGTGGGTTTCAACAATACTCTACAAATAAGCATGGAAACTTATTTTCCTCTTACAAAACATTGTTTTAATTAGAGCTGTAAGGAAGAAACTGTTCTCCTAATTGCAGTTTTCGTGAACAGTCAATAGCTCATCTTTAGATAACCTTTTCCAGCCGTTCCCATACCACCTGTTTCCCCCTCACTGTACATTTGTGCTCCCTCAGGGCATCCACTGGATTGGACACATAGGACAACTGCAGAAACAGAAAACTCCAAATAATTTTCTGAAAGAATTCTGATTTAATTCATTAGCCTAAGATCCACTTCAGGCAGCTGCCTTGACTGATGCCTTGACTCTCACCTGCTTTTTCTCTTTTCCATGCAGATGTCTTCACGCCCTTAAATGTGTCAAACTCCAACACTGCTTTTTCTATATCCAGGTGGTAAACACCTCTGGCAAGGAGACAACAGTAAAAGCTGGAGTTAATCTCATCCAAGCTTCACACCCCACCCAAATAAATGATAGTCAATACTTACAAGAACCATTGAATATTTCTAGTTTAAACAAAAGTAACTCCCATTTTAACATACATAATTTCTAAATAGTCCTGCTGTTTCAACTACAGCTGCTACGATTCCAGCTCTCTCGCTGTTTAACATTTTTAGCCCTTAAAGCAATAGAATACAGAAATTATGTGAAAGAGAATCCCTTGAGACCTACAAAGTCACAATGACTGCGAAGCAAAATTCAGAATAATACTCAAGGACAGAACTTAATGGAAACAGCCATTGTAAATGTCAGAACATTTCAGTAAATTGTTATCTCTACATGGCAATGTAGTGACTCTAAAAGAAGGATAGAAAAGAATACCTTCAGATCAAATCACTGTGAATATAATTTCTGTTTAGGAAGACAAGATAAAAAATAAAAATAAGTATCACTACTGACCTCTTTAAAGGGTGAAAAAAAGGGATAAAAACCCAATGACTGTTACTTCCTTTATTCCATAGCACTGTTTCTCGGGTAAAATGATATGCAAGCTAATTGCAAAGACTACTCAGCAAGAATAAATCTATGTAGCTCCTCTAACATCATCTGAATATTGTGAATATGTAATTTCTCTCAGTCTGATTCTCCAACACACCTACAGCATTTTTGGCAGACTCTGGAAATACAGACCCATCGAGGAAACAGCCTTTAGCATGGCCAATCAGAACACTTTTTTAAATTGTGAAAAATTTAAAATATTACCCAGGTCTAGTACTGAGTGAAGCCGTGCAAATCCACTGTATGACTTTCCTTCTCTTTCTCACATTCTACATAGGACACAGGTTCCCAGTGACCTATCCAGAGTTACAGCACGTCTTTCAGCAGAGTAAGAACCAAAGACAACTTCTAGTCAACTTCCTTAAACAACGGTCAGTTCTCTTTTTTTCCAAGGCAACAAAACTGCAGTTTCAAAAGCACTTAGCCTTGAGCATTCCTGGACACAGTCCTCTGCACCTGGAGCTGGAAGGTATTTGCTGTTCCAAAATGCATTCTTTCCAGGCTTTAAATTTCACGATGATGTGAACAGTGATAAAAGATAAGAATGTATCTGTGAGTAACAGACAACTACTAACCTTACAGCTGCAAGAGATACATGAACACAGAGTGAAATATATGCCGTATATTCCCATGTGTGAAATATTTCCCAGTCCACTGTTGCCCCTCTCCAGAATCCTGACATGGTTAGGCAGCAGTATAAAGGAAAGATGGGACATTCACAGATTGCTGTGGGAAAATTAAATTACACGACATTTTTCTAGTTAAACTATCAATGATCTTTCTAGTTACACGCAGAATTCCAGGATCATTTTTAGATTTAGTTTCTCCACTTTATGTCAGCCATTCTTCTCTGGACGCCAGATAATGTCATTAACACCTCATGGGGTTACTGGTATCCATGCCTCTGAGCATGACTCTGAAGGAGCAGACTGCCAAGGTAGCTTGCAAGAATAACTAAGCAGCAGGTGGCTTGAGTGTCCCAGAGGTCAGTATTTGATAGTTCCCAAATTGCCACATCTGTGTCTTCCAGTCCCATGACCTGTGAGCTGCTTTCTGCAGCACTGAAAGCCAAAGAAAAGCAGTACGGAGGCGGCTGGGAGAAGACATTCACTGCAGGAGGCATTCACATTCTTTACATGTGCAGTTCTCGACTCAGAGCATGAACAGCAAAGCTACAGGTTCATTACAAACTTAAAATCAACAAAATTTAAATAGCAGTCATTCCTCTGACTTTAAGGATCTTTGGGTTAGGGACAATCCTTTAAAAAATAGAAAATTCATCTCTCCAGGTCTGATGACAGTGAGCCAGTCCAATATACAAGAATTGCAAAATATTCAGTTTTGCATGTTTGCACAGAATTCAGTCCTTGTCTTGGTGGGCACCACCCTAATAAGAAAGATTAATTAAAAAATCTCACTAATCCTGGTTATTTCACAACATGTCTGTTTTCTTATACAGTTAGGAAGAGGATGCATGTTGGAAAGTGCAGTTACCTCCAGTAGTTGGTTGGGTGCCTACAGCTGTAAAACAGAAAAACCGTTCAGTCTTATCAGGTCACTTGAGTGACCTAGCTGAAATCAGACTGCTGCACTCAGACTGGAAACAGGCCCCAAAATGCATTATTCTTGAGAATACTCATGCACACACTAGCTCAGCAAGGTGGTGGGAAAGGCAAATGGGAAGGGGAAGGATGAAAGCATTTAACTTCAGAAGAGATGCACAGATGTTTACATATATTTCACAACAGTGAGGAAGCCTCAAAGCTAAGACTTATTTTTCAGACCAGTAATTCTAAAATATTACTAGATGCCTTATAAGCTGGGCAAAAATATTTCATCAACATTTTCTTTGCTGAAAATGCTAAGCTGGATCAAAGACATTTCAAAGATTGATGTGGTTCACAGCTGAAGCACACTGCCAAGTAGAGTGTAGGAAGTATATTCTCTGTGCTGTACAGTTACTTTTAATGATGATAGCCAGACTATTTTTTCTACAATGCAAAACATAATATTTTCCTTGTTAAAAATGTTCAGCTCTACTGACATCTTTTCAAAGCATTTGATGTGAAATATGATAACATGTTTCTTTGGACATAATTCTGCACATACAGTAAAAGTTTATTTTTTAAATGTTGTAGTTTGAATTATTTATCTCTAGTAAATTCAACTGACCATTTCCCAGAAGTCCAAGATTATTTTAGGCAAGAATAACTAGTCAAAAAAAAAAAAATTCACTGCCATATAGGTAGAAACTCAAACTGCCAAGAGACAGATGCCATGCAATTCTGTAAAAGTGTTTGCAAATAATTTAAAAAGTTCTGGTTTCAAAAGCTCAGGAAAAATCAAACTTTGCTGATGATTTCAAGCACCTTTTCCTGATAGTACTCAGCTCAAATGTTCATTCTATTCTTTATCATGCTCCTAACAAAATGCTTTTGCAGAGTGTTTTGGGCTTTTTTTGCCCTTCTTTTACTTATTTGATTTTTCTGCTTCCCTTTCACAAGCTTTTACTTACAAGCTAACCTGGACTTAGTCACTGTCCAATAGTGTGTTGTATGCTTATGTCTGTGTTTGCTCTTGAGAACCATATTATTTCAGATAACTTATAAATGAGCTTAAATTTTCCTGCACTTACGCTAAGACGTAGGTTCACATCCAATCTTTAACGAAGTATTACTACTGAAATAACAAACTGAAGGCATACAACCACAGGTCGTTCTGAGGTTCTTGGTACTTCCTGGTCCTTCCTTAAAAGTCTATTTGTTGTTAAAATTTCACGATACTTAGCCTGTCAAGCAGTTGGCAGTAAAAAATAATTGGCTCTGTCCAGACAGGAGGGCTTCTTATCCAGAAAACACTTCACAAATATCCTCAGATATCATGTTGCATGATCCTGTGTTTTTGCTCATAAAGTTACAGTGTCCAAGTACTTTTCAGCAGCATATGAATTACACGTGAAAGCTTTGGTAGAAATATTAACATTCCTTAGCTAATCAGTGAGAAGTGAGGAAATGTTAAAACCAAGTCTTGTTCCTGCAGCCACCAAAGAGCATTGCACTGACAAGACCTTAATTTCTCTAGTTATGACACCATATAACACTACAGTTCAAATAACTGTTTTCACACTTCCACAGCCCAGCTCGACTCCAGAAGTTTCGTCTCAGTTTTTCATCACCCTCTCCTTTCACTGCAAAGGCTGCTGCAACTATTCAGTGTTTCCCTAATCCAAGTTCAAGCAGACTTGTCTCATGTATCCCTCTATCCTATCTACTTTGGGTCCACTACAGTGAACAAAAAAATAAGATCTCCACAGAAGTTCATGTGGGGGCTTGTAAACTAAATGAAGTATCAAGTACATGAAAAATACAGAATTATTGAGTATTTTATTATAAACTAATCAAAATACACAGACTACACCTATAGCCATTTATGCATGACTGAAAATAGTGACACTAGTGGAGACATTTCTTTCAGAGAAATAAGAAAATACCACTACTGACATCATCCTGAAGGGTTATTTTGTGTATAGTCACTTCATTTGCCACATGTTTTAAGATTAGATAAGTTAAAAGCTGCATTTTGAGCCACAGAAAACCCTAAATAGCACTATCACAAATTAGGTGCAAGTGTCAGGTGCTTGGAAAACTGCCATTCTCTGGGGAGACAGTAGTTCTTCATCGGTTTGCTGGATTTTACCAGAGAAGGTATATCTAGAAATATGTTAGAAGCCCTTTCTTGTGTGGACTTGGGACAGATATTGCCCAAAGGACCAGATGAGATGATCTATTTACTCCAACTTCTTTTCTGGGTATTAAGCCACAGGTAAACACTGTTAGTTAACACAAATGTAAGAATCAAACCCACATCCCACAGCATGTGGAACCACCACCAGAAAAAAGCAAGTATCAGGTAGCAACTTTTACTCACCTCTTTCCAGAAAACCTTCTAAATATTAAAGAATGATCTTCTCATACAGTGGCTTTGCAATTGTAATGAGCTCCCTGCCTACAAGTTCTTTCAATCAGTGTAACTGGTGTACATGATATATCTAAGCCCAACACTTTTAAGGAAGAAGGAATGGTTTCTTAGGTTACTTTTTAACAGCCTTTTGAGTATGCAAGTCCCGTTAATATTTCTGGGATACCAAAACAAGGCCTGGCAATATAAAGATGGCAGATATTCAGGAACTGTCAAGAGCTAAAAAAAATACAGTTTTATGTTTTAGAATAATACAGAAGAAATCTAACCACTATGGAGATGAGAAAGCAATAGAAACAGAAGAGACGAAGTGTCCCAAAACCCTTTTTACTAAGGGGAGAACAGATGACTTCACAGATGAGAATAAGGGTGAGAAGCACTTTTTGGTTTAGCTTTTTTCCCAAGAAGTGTAGTCTCACAACAGACACAATACAGTTTATGTTTTTTTCTCTGGAGGTTGATCATACAGCCAGGTCTGAAAAAACCTGCTGTAAGGCCAAGTTCCTCACTTAGATGCACATACTTAATTCCCATTGAGAAGATAAGCCATAATACATCCCAGACTAGAATCTGATCCTTTTCTGTTCTCTGGTTTCCTGGTTGCTATTAATGGGTGGACCAGAACCAGAACACCATTTACTTGTTGTGAGAGTTCCCTACTTACATGTCAACTTGTGTGGAATTAATACATTTCAGTAATAATGTTTTGTTTCTCTTTAAAAGTTTGCTACAAATTAACTCCTAATTTGGTGAAGCAAGTGCGTGAAAAATACAAACACAAAGACACCCTTAACTAACATAATAACATAATTATCTCAAGAAAGAAGCATTGCACAAAAGCTAGAATGCATTTGCACTGGTTTCCATTAGTTTTTATATCCGCAGCTCAGTAATGCTACGAGCACACTCCTTCCTGTTCTGGTGCTTAAAAGACAGTAAATGGCACCTTGAGACCTGTATTTTACTACAGAGACACAGAAACAGAGACATTTGTGGTATTAAACATGTGCTCATGTGCTCAGAATTACCATGAAGCACAGCTATCCTGCAGCTGAGGGAAGCAGCGTCCCCCTCTGCATTCATGCGGCCCATTAAGGATTCTGGCAAACCCTGCCTGTCACAGACTTAGAGTGGCCCAACAGAGCAGGGAGAATCAAGAATTAACACAGCCATAGACCCAATTTTATGTATATCACTGCACGCAGTTTCACAGTAGCATTCTCCTTGGAAAGCTCAGCGTGTGCAAAGCAATTCTGTCCACAGGGAAGATCTAATGGGGCTGGGGTCAGATCCAGCCTGAGACGTGTCACTAAGCTGATAGCACACTGCGGCCAAATATCCACCATTCGGTCAAGCAGAGCACAGGAGAGGGGGGCCTTGTTTAGCTCCTCCTCTGCAGCACATTCCCACTGTGCTGTGGGCACACCGTCACCGGGTACCCTGAAGGAAAGGCAGTAAGGGTTTGTGTTTGGTTTTACTGGGGAACAAGAAGACTGACGACTCTGTAGACTTTAGAACAGTCATACTCAAACACATCATTTTATTGACACGCCTTCAAAAGCAAAATAGATCTACTCTGCTCTCATTGTTCAGAAAGGAAAAGGAATCTAAAACACTGTAATAATCTCAGTTTTTGACACTTTTGGCATGATTCACCATTTGCTAACTATAGTGTTTTGTTACTATAAAATAATTTGGATACTAAGAATTACAATCTTAGAAAAGACAAGATGATTTCAATTTTTAAAAGACAGAGATAACATGTTTTTAAGCATTGTGAGAGGAATAAAATGCTGTAAATATCAGTCTGTACAGAATTTAGACATAATGAATAGCACTTACACAACCATGCTGTTATCAAATCTTGGACCAAGTATGGACTTTTGTGACTACATAAGGGGTAATTTTCTCGTGTGGTTTACCCAGTATCATACAAGAAACAAATGCTAAAGCCAGGTTCTAAACCCACAAAACTTCTAAATTTCAGACCAAAGATTTGAGCAAAATAGTCCTTGTAGTAAAATAGGTATGGCCCTGAACATGCCTTTGCTCTGAATGCAGACCAGATTCAACATCCATTTTTATAAGCTGCCTAGTCAAAATTTTGGATTTTGATTTCTCTTCATAACATGATAGCATAGGCTCAGTTTTCCGGTGGCAGACAATTCTAATAAGAAGAAAAAGTTATTCTTAAGATCTCTCCACAAATCTGGAAGATAGCCTGCTGAGCCGTAAAATCTGTTTCCACCCATTTTTTCCTTTTTCCAGCCCTTCAGGTCTTTCTAGAAATAATCCACACAGAGATAAGCAATAGTGTAGGAGCAAGTTCACAAACACACTTTCAAAATGTGGAGCATATATTCAACATGTATAATCCAAATTTAATAGAAAGATTATCTCAATTTGACACTTGTCATATTATAATTTTGATGTTATGAAATGCCTCCAATTTTACAAAGGCCACATTTACCTTATAAATTCATTTTGCAAGGGATAGCTTTGTAATTTTAATAATCCTCTCGACAGATTTAATGGTAATTTTCAAAGCTGAAGAAACAACACTGTTTATTCTTTTTACTGTTAACTTGAACAGAAGATTAAGAAAAAAAATGTATTTAGCTTAGTATCTCTCAAATTTCAAGAGTATTTTGTTACAGCTGGCACCTTTAAGAAAACCCTAAATATGCATTTTTGAGAGTGATGTGGAAGAAACCAGATAATAATAATTCCCCCTTCAACAATAAAGGGAAAATACTTTTCCACCTTTTCTCAGCCTCTGTTACATCTTTTTTACACCCAGTGCCTCTCCAAAGTGAAGTTAACAAGAAAGTTGTGTCTATTTAAAGTCTATAAAACACAAGAAATGAAGCTTTATATCTACAAAAATACACACATATCCACCATTTTGTCCACTAAGTGAGCCACAGGAACAAAAAAAAAATTAGATTAGTAAATAAATTAATGATTTTTTTTTAAACTGTAATGATAGTTAATTAAGGCTTTGTATTTTTCTATACCATGAGATCTTTTTCTCCTGTTTCAGTACTATGGAAGCAATACAAGTGTAAAAATACATAGTTTTCCTTAGACTTCTAGCAGTTCTCTTTGTATCATTTAGTAGTGAAGCAGAGGGAGTCCCAATTCAAAATAAATAAAGCAAAACTTTGAGTATAAATATCTTTGAGCAGACAACTCATTAATCTCTCTCTGAGACCTGACTCTCTGTGTCAATACATCATAGGGAAAAAAATTCAGATTCCTGTAGAACAACAGCAGAATAGAGTGGCTCTGAGGTGGAAAATGAGCAGAAGGAGATGGAAAATGTTCAACCTGAAGCTGCAGACAGAAAAATGCACATCAGATTACTCTCCAAAAGTGCTCCAAAAGTCAGAAATCTCCTATAAGGCTAAAGTGATTACGGTCAGGATTTGGGGTGTTCTGAAGTCCTGCATTATGAATGCAGGCAGGTTGAAAAGAGAGTATGTCCTGCCTCCAGTGTTTACCTGATTTAGTGAACTAAAGTCCAGTTCTAAAATCCTGCCACCTTTTGGATTTCTCCATCCTTTAAGGAGAGCATTTGACTGAAAAAATTTGGAGAGGAAAAAATTTTGCTAGGTTTGAACACCTTAGATTTCTTGTGGTCTAGGAATGAACCATGCCAAGGTGCCCTCTTTTGCTAAAGACAAGTGACATGGCACATCAACTGCAAGCTCGTCTGTGTTTATGTGTATCGATGTATCTATTTATATCCATAGGTATATGTAAATGTATGTAAAGGAGTGGCTTGATTGCATGGAGGTTTGTCTAGGAACAGGTGACAAAACAGCAGAGATATCACGCTGAAGCAACCTGGTTGGTTTCTGTGAAAAGGCAAGTGACCTTGGCCAGCTGGCGAGTCAAAGCACAGCCTTTGCCACAATCTCCTTATCAACAAATTAGTGGCCAGTAAGGCAGGTAGAAAACTGGGCAGAGGGTGTCTCAAGGCGTTGTGATGAGTAGTGCACAGTCCAGCTGGCACTCCAGTGACCTCCAGTGGCATCCCTCGCATCAATCAATCAATGAATCACTCTATCCAATGAACTATTAATACAAACACACACACAACCTGTATCCAAGGTCTGAGAATGGATGTCATGAAAAGAGGTAGGTTTCTTCCAGAATGCAATGTGAGGATTATTATTAGTACTGGGAGTAAAACCTTTCTCTGAAGATATGCAAAAGTGATACTCAGTTGTTCCCTAGGTTCCCATTTTAATTTGTTCTTTCCTGCTTTCCCTGAAACAAATTTACTGTAATTGAAAGGAATAATTTATGGTTTACACAGCTTATCAGCAGGGTGTTGTGGGAGGACAGATTAGTGAGTTTTATTGCCATGTCTCTTATGAGAGAATGAGACAAGAGAAATAATAACCCAGAGCTTTCATAGCAATGGAGAAGGAGACAGTCTTCAGGGTGACTTTTCTGTGATTCCAAAACACTGAGTAGAGGAAGATGCCCTTCCGAGCTGTGGAGTGACAGATATAATATAACACAATTTCTATATTACAAGTCATTTATATGCATTGGGTTTTATACCAGTTTTGTTTAAGGCATTTACTCACTGTTCCATGTGCTGTGCTATCTTTTGAGAGAAATAAATTCAAAAATATAGGCAAATGTTTTGATGTCCAGAGGAGAGTTTTCCCAATTTACCAAAACTTATTCCTCTTCTTCTCAAGTTACTAATAACAAAGCCACTGTCCCAGCAAGAAAAGAATGCAAGTTTTTCAGAATAAGATCAAAAAATCATCCAGTTAGGTTAGATCAGAGAAGGTAGAGTAAAGGAACAGCACTAAGGCATGTAATGCAATGCAATCTCTTCATATTTCAGCAAGGAATGCCATTAAACAGTGTTTGGTGTCATCATGACCATAAATGTTGTGTTGAGTTGCCTACTGAAGGCAATGGACAACTTCTTGTTTATCTTTGATGTGTCTGTGACCACAACCTGCAAGTCAAAATCAATACCTTTTCTCAGAGACAAGTCAGAAGGTAGTACAGACTGTACCTGCTGGTTTATGCTGCCGTCCTGACCCTGAGTATCTGAACACCGTCATCAGGCAGTACTACCCCAAGAGAGGAATCCAGGCTATGCATAAAATATATATCTTCATTCCCAAATTCATGTTTGTTTTTTTTGTTATCAATTGATTAATCTTGGCACACCAAATGTGGTGGTGCCACATTTTCACATGTCAAATTCCAGAGTAGCACAAGCAGCAAACTGTTATGGCTGAGGAATGATCATGGTGGGATTTCTGCTGCTGGCCTGTCTGAAGAAATCTTCAGATGCTGTAATTGCTACAGCAAATTATAACTTCAGGGTGTCTTCATACCTGTCTGACATCTTGTCCCCACCTTGATTGCCCAGATCATATTTATACCCGGAACAGTTGATGACTGCCTGTACACACTCCCTAAATATCAAACTTCCAAACTGAGCTTGTACTTCAAGAGGTCATCAGGAACTTAATTTTGTGTTTTGTTGAACACAAGGCTTGTTAGAAGAGACAAGGAGGATTTCATATTCTCAGTTGCTGCAGAAATCCCTCTCAGCCAGAAGTACAGGTCAGTTTAATCCTCAAAGAGAAAATAACAAAAAGAAAAATGTGTGAGAAAATGTGAAAAATTAATTTTTTGTACGAGATACTTCTTCAGTAAATTAGTCATTCAATAAATCTATCATAACATTCCTATATGGACCTGAGTCACGAAATCCATGCTCAGCCACTCGGTTCCTGTCACAGACCAGGTCTCAAAGCTGAGATTCCTGAGGAATGCCCCAGCACACAGGAACTGACCTACTCACCTCTAAATCAAGAGCTCTATTCTAGGCAAATGAAACACACAGAGTTATGAAACAGAAAGAAGAATACAACACATTGTGTGCAGCACAAAAGAGCGCAGATTTTGCTGTGAGATGGCTGGGATTTCTCCACTTTGTATTTCCTGCCATTCTTGCTCACATGGGGCTGTTCTATCAATTAGTAGCACATGTGTGAAATAAATGTCCAATTAAATAGAGAGAACCAGCACAATTATGCACATTAAAACACAGACACTGGCATTTATTCAGTATTATAATCTGCCTCCAGAAAGCAGTGACACAAAGCCTTGCAATTGTTTCTAGAGAAGAGGTTTTCTCCAGAGACGGCTATTGCTCAAGGCAGGAGATGTAACTTTGCTCTCTTAAACAGATTGCTCTGGAGAGACAGGGCTCTCTACATTGGTTTCCAATTCCAAGAGATGCAAACACAAAGTTGCCTCTCTGTACAATATTAACTGCTCAGACTTATACTGTAAATAGCATTAATTTCCAGAACAGAAAAGTCCATCTCCTATATAAAGGTCAATGACAAAGACAGCCCTCTTTAAACATTGAAACATGACATTTTTAACACTCTAAAGCTCTTACTTATGCCTTTCTTTTTTTCAGCAAGGTGCCAATCCTGCCCTGGGCAGTCAGAAATTCTGAATCATAACTCATCTTTTGACTTTTAATCCTCCTTCTTATTGCATTCTGCTGCCTGCACAGCCCACAGGGTCCACACAGCTTCCACTGTCACCAGAGCTCACCATTACTCCACTAAAGCACTGAATGCCTCCCATAGGCCAGACTCCTCTTTTTAACAAACTGCATATCACGTGATTTATATCTAAGCTTATTAAACATGTCTATTTTCCTGATAATGGTATTGGAAATGGAAGACTGCTGCAAAATATTAGACATCTTTCTGCCAAACTCAGAATCATACTGACACAGAAAGATTCATTAGCTATTAGTGCAATTTCAAACCATGGCATATCAATTTCTACTGTTTCTAGCGAGAAGATGCTAATTTTCTTCATTGTGCTGATTGAAATTAATGATAAAGAAATTAAAATACAAATTATTGAGCAAGGTAGATGATTGATCCAACTTTCTGGAGAGGAGCATCTTACCTTTTCCATCTCCTACCAGAAGACTTTTGCCAAGATATGATCAATGGACAAAGAACTCCTATTTTCAGGATTTTTTTCCAGGAAATGGTGATTATATGACTCAGGTGGGATTAAGGTGTAGAAATGTTGGGAACCACGGTCATAAAAGACATAATTACTGGAAATGTTATATGAATATACTTCAGATTTGCCCTTCACATACTCATAGACCCAGAGTGGGTGAGAAGAACTGATACTGTAAGAAGTACAGAGAAAGCTGAAGTCAATAAACATTTCCAGTCCTCGGTTTCACCTTGAAAGCTTCTGAAACCTGTGCACTTCATCTGTGATAACTTTGTACTGTCTGCCTGCAGGAGGTGGCATTAGAAAACACTTGCTACAATGAGACTGATCCTACACTACTGTTTTGCCCACGTGGATCTAAAATGTTTGTAGGCATCTGTTGGCTAAGGAATATCCCAACGTCCAATCCCTCATGGTGGCCTCATTTACACAGGAACGGTGATTACACAGCACAAACACAATTGCAGAGCAGTGGCAAAGGGTTTGTAATTCCACCCAACCTAAACTGGACTTTAGCAAGGCAGGATTAGCTGTAACTCATTCTTTAAACCATCTGAAGTTACTCCACATGGTCGAGAATGATGATGCACAAAACACATGGTGCCCAGCAAAATCACACCAAGGAAGTGGTTGCAACTGCTGGTATGAGTCTGGTTTTGTTACTAGCACTGTAGAGCTCTGCAGATTACATCAAATAGATTGTTTCTATACCTGGCATCCATTCAACCTGCATGCATACTTATCCACCTCCACCTGTCTGCTTAGCCAAGTCAGCAGTGGAGAAAAAAATAGCTAGGCAGCGTATAAATCCATCTGCACTGAATACAGAAAGTTAATATTAAATGCTGCGCAATGAAGAAGAACTTTAGATTTCAAAATGGAAACACGCCCACTTAGAGAAGCAGGGAATTCATTCCATGGTAGAAACACACAAACTAAACATTCGTACGTGTTTAAGCACAGCAGATACTAGCAGGATACAGCATTTCAAAACAAAACCAGCAGGTATACAGCTGCCCACTCATTCCTACAGTTTGTCTTCCACTGTTAGGCTACAATGTTTATTTTCTTCAAGTCTATGTTATAAGGTCCCTGCTTCCTCAAACACAATGGCATCAAGATCCCAGAGTTTATTGCCAGGGGATATAAATGAAGATACAGAGGAAACACCTACTCAGTTGAAAAAATAAATTTATTTTCCCAAAATAAGAATTCTGACATGGGCTAGTGATATAAACATTAAAAAAATATAAAATCATTATACTCAAGGGATAATGATATTATTCTTTTTCTCCTCAAAAGAAAGATAATCTTCAAGCCAGAGGTTAAAAGCTTTCTCAGTCTTAATATTATGACACATAACCTAGCAGTATTTGAACAGCACAAAGAGATGACCTCTCCTTGACAAATACGGCATTCAGACTGGTACATTTTATGTGGCTATAAGTAGGAGAAAGTGTGGGTTTTGGTTATATTCTGCTTTCCTATAAACTTTAGAGTTATGCACCTGAGTTGTGTTGTTTGCCATAATATGTTCTTATAATTAACCACATAGAACTCTTGTCTTTTCCTGATAAAGGGAAAGCACCAGTTATTCACACTGCCTAAGTCCTGCACAGCTGTAATTCCAAGTTTTTCCTAGGGCTGTAACCAGGACATAGAGACTCATAACCAAGATATCGAGGTTGGTAAGAATTAATTACGGATGGAAACATGTGAGAAAGACAAAGCACCAGAAGAAACAGCAGAACAGGGGTTAAAAAAATAATGCAGTGAAGAAGGCAGTTCCCAGTCAATCACACTGAGGAATGTGTCAAACCCAGACAACACACACTGTGATAAGACCACAGCAAAATTTACTCGTTAATGTAAGACATTCTGAGAACAGGCGAATGGATGACAACAAGGCTGCAGAACATCACGCACACCATTCCCTCCTCTCACCACAACAGAAGGATAAACACTATTCCTAAATGGACATGAAATATTTGTTTAAAAGTAGTTCATTACTGCCAATGATGAAGAACCCCAGAGCTATGACAAGGACTCAGCAGCCGGTTTCCCTGGTCTTTCACGTCACACACAGTGCCAGACCTCTCAGGCACGCTTGGTACTTGTGGTAAGTGGAAGCAAGAGCACGTTTGAGTAAAACCAACTTACTCAAAGCTTTTGCAAGCAACTTTCACCTTTCTCTTCCTTTTAGACCTGATCTGTTTTGCTATATCACTTACCAACCGGTTTCTCTGTATAACATCTATACTAGCACTGTACAGCCAGGTCCACGTGAGTCACCTGTCCTATGACGTCTTAAAAGAGTTCAGAAGACTTTTAGCCAGATAACAAAGTCACCTAGAAGCACATCAATATCATGTTATTAACTTCTTTTCCCATTAAGGATTTTTATTATAACACATATTCCTCAACATTTCTTGGGCAACAGGAAAGAGCAGAGCTTTTTCATCTTCCTGAACTCAGACCGCAGGGAACTTTAGATGAAATAAAAGAACACCTACCAAGCAGGCTGAAACACTGATTGCTTCTGAGCTTTCATTAGCTGGCGGGACTAGTTTAGAACCATACTGTGCACTCATGGAAACAAAACGCTTTTTGGTGGTGTCAACAAGGCGGTTCCAAAATATTTCATAAGTTTTGAAACAACAGCTATTATTTTAACAGCAGTCATTTTCCACTTACTGTGGTAAGCACACCACCCCGTGTGATTGAAGACTGAGGAGTGTAAGAATGGGATATTTCCGGCAGTCAGGCTTCCAGGCAAGAAACTGAGCACCACGGCAGAGTTGCCGAAAGCCTTCAGGAGAGTTTATGGTGAGAAAATAACCAAGCTCTTCAAGAAAAAAGCTGGGAGGTCCTCTTTTTCTGAAAGTTGCTGTGCAAAAGTTAAACATGGAAACTTCTTAATGAGCACTGTTATTGTTTTCTGTTTGACACAGAGGGTAATAGAAAGCAGATGTTTCTGCATAGCCATCTTTAAGGAAAGGAAAGGAGAGGAGGAATGGATGAAGGAGAAAGGCAGTTGGACATAAACACCATGGCTTCAGAGCACAAATTTATTTACAGTTGGGAAGGGAAAAAAACAGCAAAATTATTTTCCAGGAGGGACCTAAGGCATACACTTAGCTTTACACTGCGTATTAGCAACAGATAGATGTTAAACAAATGCTTATGGTAAAAATATCCATAATAATACAGCTCCACATATAAGCCTAAGAAATATGTGGCTCACATGCAAAAATTAAAGGAGAGGAATACATGTTGGAGGAAAAGATTCCGAGACAAGAGTTGTTAAAACCAAAGAGATGGATGTCTACTCAGAAGTGCAAATCACACAATCAGAGAATGATTTGTCTTGGAAGGGATCTTAAGGGATCTTAGTTCAAACCCTCTTGCCATGGGCAGGGACACGTTCCACTAGACCAGATTGCTCAAAGCCCCATCCAGCCTGGCCTTGAACACTTCCAGGGGTGGAGGCATCCACAGCTTCTCTGTTCCAGTGCCTCACCACCCTCACAGCAAAGAACTTCCTCCTAACACCCAGTCTAAATCTCTCCTCTCTTAGTTTTAAACTGTTTCCCCTTGTCCTTTCACTATCTGTCCATGCAGAACATTGCTCTCCCTCTTTTTTTCTGGTCCCCCTTTGAGTATTGGAAAGCCCCAATGAGGTCCCTTGGGAGCCTCCTCTCTAATGCAGCAGTGAGAGTAAGTGCCACTCTGGAAGACAGAGTGGCATGGAACAAAAGTGCTGAGTGCTGACAGATGTCTGCATCACCCAAGGAAATTAACAGTGTTCAACTCCAAAAGTCTGCAAAGATTTCAAGCTCTTGGAGAGAGATCAGTTTCAAGAGGACGGTCCTGATTATGCAAGAAACACAGCTCAGAAATCTACCTGGATCTTAGACTGGGACCAAAGCCAATGATTAGTTTGAAAAGCGTCAACACAACAAAGAATGAAGTATGTGCACTTGTAAATATGAAACTGCATCCACTGAATATTTATGTGAACAGTCATTACTGAAAAATAAATTAAGTTTTATAAAATATTGCATATTTCCTAATTTTTTCATTTGACTTAATTCTGCATTACTTCTATTTTTTGTCAAATCTTCTCTGGATTCTTTTAATATTTGTATGAGGACAAGAGTATTCATAACTTTTATGAGAAAAAGAGGAAAAGAACACTGACCAAATGTTAAGGGAATTCAGACAGTTCAGCTGAAGAGTAAGAATATGTCCTCCAAACGTTTCATTTGGCATTTCAGTATCATATTTTACTGGACTCCAGACTCCTGAAGGATTCCTGCAAGGCTGCTGGGCAGTGGAGAGAGCATTAAAGTAATAAAATCTCTGTGAGGCTCTTCCTTTCCAGGTACAATTTTAATCAGAAAATGTTTGCATGCTTTTTGTCTTTTTCCATCTTATAATTCATAGAGAGTGCACGAATATTTGGTTATTTTATAGCCAGCTTTATAAGCATCAGAAGATGCCATGAGGAGGTATACAAGGTACGTTGTACTAGAAAGCCATTGTGTGTTCAGGAACTGAGGGATATTTTTGCAGGAGTTCCTAGGAGCCCAGAAACTCAGGAGATATTACTTATTTTGCCTTGCTTTGCCCCCACACCTTTTTTCTTTTTAAATACTTCTGAGCCAAATCAGAAGGAGAAAGCATGCAAAATATTAATCGGTGGTTTCTGCTCTGCCCACAATAAATATGAATTAAAAATTGAGCACCCAGCAGAGCAATGCATCAAAATCAACTCACAGACAGACACTTCTTCTGGCCCAATGTCTAGGATGACTCCAGTATATCAACAAAGATCCAGGAACAAATTACAAGAATCTGACTGTAGAAGTGAAAGATTAATATCACAATTGTAGTGTCTAGAGGTGTATAAGTGGGTTTGAAGAACAGAGAGTCTGGAGGTGTCTTCAAAGCAAAGGGCAAGAAACTAGATATTCCAGAAGAAAACAAGACAGAAAGAATAAAACATCCCATTCTGGAGGAAGATATAGATATGCAAAATTATCAAAACCACAAAAGATACACAATCTCATTCCAAGTAGGATACACTTTTGGAGATGCCAGTTTCCACCAGTGAACAGATTGATCACTACAACAGAAGCCACGTCTAGATAATTTTGGCCAACAAGAGAAGCAACCAAAGAAATAAATAATTTCTCATTCAGTAGAAGGCACTGTGTACTATCTGTTTTGTGACAAAAAGTGAAAACAGACTAAAATGTTCATCTCGGGGATATCTAGAAGTGAAAAACACTTTCCACACATGTATGAGGCAAGAGGGTTCTTTTAGGAGCAGAGATCAGAAGCTGATTATTTTCTGAAAAATTATTTAGCCACATTTTTAAGTACTGAAGAGTAAGATCTAGGGAAGAGAAAAGAGCTTATAAAAAGAATCGAACAAAAATAAGTGTAGACAGTCCGACAAAAAAATAGAGTTTGAAGGCATCCCTTTGGATAGATTCTTCTCCAAAAAGCCAGCATTTATTTTTATAATACCAGTATTGTCTGTAATGCAGATACAGATGGTGATTCTATATCTGCATTCCAGTTGAAATTAGAATTGCCCTTGGAAAATAAATCTCGTGACTGTGTTTAACGTGCTTAGGTTCATGCAGACCTTGTGAAATGGACTTCATGGACTTTAGCCGAAAACTTAAAATGCACTTCAAAAGCAAACCTGACACAGCTGAATCAGTAATGAATATCCAGAGAACCAAAAAACAGCAAAGAAAACCTTGACTAGACATTTCCATGCACATTTTTATCTATGATGCCCTCAGATTTTTCATTATCTACATATTGTCTTCCTGTCATTTAATGACCTTGGCCTTAGCTGCCAAAGTAAACTTAGTCAGCTTTTGCTGAGTTCTTCATGTTCTCCTGAACCAGTCACCAAATAGGCACATATATCCTTCAGTTCAGTTATTACTGCCAAATAAATTTATAACCTCGCTTGGAACTCCAGACTGTGGAAAATAAACCCAACATGTGAAACCTCTTACTCAAATGTTTAGAAAAGTGATCTACAGCCTGATGGCATAATTTTAACAGGCTCTTGTTCATGTTGTGTGAGGCCACCCACCATCTTGAGTGCATGGTTTTTAATTATTTAAACATAATAAAATACAAAACATTTCCTAAACATAGAGCTTTTATGCTTGCAATTAATTTTGGCAAGAAATAAAGATTCCCTCATGGAAACCATAATTTGGTTAGATATATGCTGAACTCTACTTAGGGCTATCTGGAATCCATGGTGATTCTGCCAATGGATTCATACTCTCTGCTACACAAAGGACAGCAAGCATTGCCCCGTAGACCACTGGGCTGGGTTTAACCATGGTAGCAATCCGAAAAATGTTATCAAATATCAAAGGACTGTAAACAGACCACTTTTGAGGGGTATTTTATAACTTCAGCTAGAAAAGTAGCTTGAGGTTACAACTAATTTTCATAGTAGCAGAGATTTGTTAGTCCTGGTGCTCTGCCTTTTGACAATCTAGTCTGTCAACTTTTCCTCATGCATATAGTCTCAGTGAAGCAATATTACCAGGTCCCGTAAATCTCTGGATATTTTACAGTTTTCATAAAACCTCAAATCATGGTTAACTAACTGCAAGAATTTCAACTTTGAGCCTAATTTTGTTTCTCAAGATAGCCTGAAACAATACTCAATAAACCAAAACAAAAAATAAGCTTAACTGGTGTTATTATCATGATTCTATTCAGGAATTCCAATTCATAATCCCATTCATTACTTTTTAGTGTTTCAAAATGGTCTGTTAAAGCTGATTAAATGATTCATGGGAAAAAGTGAATGGCTTGCTTTAATTTCTCTGTTTATTCTACTCCAAGAGACCCTATAATATAACTTGATCTGAAGCTACTTGGCAATATGAATGGAAGTTCAGTTAACTAAAAAAAAAGGGACATAGCCAGGATTTCTGTTGTAGCAATATTTCAGTCCTTAATGCTCTGAGTTATTTTTCACTCTATCTCTGCTTAATGTAAATTTTTTAGCTAAAGTATTTCTCTTTCAACTTCATCAGTCCTCTGTGATTCCTAATTAGAGATTAAATAATTCATATTTAGAGCATAAGAAAAGTTATAATCGTAAACCAACACCTACTGCAAATATTAAGACACAGAGAGAACCTGAATTCATGATAACAGAAGTGTTGTGTCAACTGAGATTACAGGACCAGATCTGCCTTTGTGAGGTGAAACCATGAAGATCCTCAAAAACAACACTACACCTTTGTATGGGGAAATCAGTCTCTGGTCACTCTTAAACTGGCCTTACCCTTCTAGAGAGAGAGCTTTCTGTCCAAAACTATTTAGGTGGCCATCCACATGTCAGGTGGTGTTTATACAGAGCTTAGTTACCCCAGTGGGCTAAAGGGATTTCAATGTTTGGACAGATATAAAACTTCATTCAGTCTACAGATAAATGCAGTTGCAACATCTGAAAATATCTGTTGTAGGAACTGAGTATTTTAACAGTCAGAGGAGGCTGGATGAATTCTACAAAGCAGCTCTGCATCCTGGCTTACAAAAACATAACTGCTCTCAAGCTAGATACAGTCACAGGATCCCAGAATGGGTCAGGCTGGAAGACACCACAGTGGTCATCTGGTCCAAGCTCCCTGCTCTGGCAGGGTCATCCCACAGCACATGGCACAGGGTTGCATCCAGATGGTTCTTGAATTTCATCTCCAGTGAGGGAGACTCCACACCCTCTCTGGGCACCTGTTCCAGTGCTTGGTCACTGCACAGGACAGAAGCTCTTCCTCAGATTCAGGTGGAACTTCCTGTGCATCTGTTTCTGCCCTTTGTCTCTTGTCCTATTGCTCGGCACCACTGAGGAGAGCCTGGATCCTTCCTCTTGGCACTCTCCCTTCAGATATTTACAGACATTGATAAGATCTAGAAAAATGTGGGCAGAGTCTTTAGACCCCTGACTTCCTCCAGTAAATGCAGAACCCAGCTGCCCAGCTCTTCTCACTCCTGTCATCCTGGGTGCCTCATGACCACTGACAGTTTCCCTAAAATGTCAGGTGAATACAAAAAGATGTTGCTATGACTTTTAAAAGAATTTTCCATACCTCTTACCTGAAGAGAAATTTTAATTCTCTTAATAAGAGAAAAAAAATCTTTATTAATCTTAAGTCTGTTTTATAATTTATTTTTTAATTGCTACGAATAGGATAAAGCCTACTTCCTAAAACAGAGTTTGTAAAACACCTTACAGATGACGGTTGTTTTTAAGCTGTACTGCACAGAAATATTAAATGGTGAAAACCACTATAGTAAAAGTAATAACAATCCTAAAAGGTTTGTATCATGATGCATTTTCATGAAAATTCCTAGAATTGTTTAAATCAATCAAAAGTGTTCAGAGTTTTAAAAAATTAGATAAAATGTCAGACCTATGAATTTCAGATTGCTACAGTCTCCTTTCTCTATTAGTTCTATGAAGTCACACCTATTACATGGGGGACAGCCTGTGCTTCCCCACTGAGCTGAGGTTTCTGCATTGTTACTGAGCATGCCAGTACTGAGATGTTCAAGGGGAACAAACGAGGATATATGCTGGGGATCCAAGTAAAACAGAAATCTACTGCCATTCTCCATACAGTAATCTCTAAAGGCAGCAGCAAATCAGCAAAAGCTGAAAAGTAGCAACTATGGATCCATGAAAAGTTCAAGATAATTCCAGGCCCTAGCTGGTTTAATCCATACATTTTCTTCATTCTTCTGCCCCATGCTGAACTGTTACATTTTGGTAATTCAAATAAAAAGGACAAACTGTTAATGTTTAAAGATCCAAAGCACTGAATTACAGGACTGTCAATTAACATGTAACTTTTATTAATATGACAAAATAAAGGTATAGATTACATGAACTTCACATTTTTTCAAACACAATATAGCTGAAGAAACTTTTAAAATCACTGTGTTTTTTCTGTCATAAAAAACCCACAAAAAACTACTAAAAAGCACTATGTTATTGGGCTACCATATGGAAATTGTTATATATAAGAGGATCAACAGTGACTGAATTATTTTTGTTATAGGCTAATGTAGTCAAGCAGTGAAAGATTTGTGTGTTACTATGTAGAGAAATAATATGAGGGGAAAAAATGTCTAAATCTTTTTGGCAGGAGACCTGAAACTAAAGAAAATCACATTAAAAGCCAGGAAGTTATACTTATAAAATTCCTCAGTGAAAACCACACAGTGATCTCCTATTACATTCATTCATAAAGCTGCTGGAAATGGCAATCCCTGATGCACACATGGATTGCACAGTTATCAATTAAAACAAGCCAGGTGGGAAACAAGGGCTCATATGGGGGGCATTGTGTATTAGATACTTGGTGTTGGGTTCTTCACATGGGACTTGCAGCACTTTTCAGAGCTCAAGGTTTAATTTGAAAATGTAACCCCTTCCTTTCTATGGGAAGGGATACTCAAAGTGTGGGAAAGAAAGGGGCAAACCTAGTTCTGTTCCTCCATAGCCTCATAAACCACCTCCCATCCCACCCTTCCATCCCTTTGAGTAGCAGAACTACTGCCTCAGAGGAAAAAAAGCATATTAAATCATGATACAGTCAGCGTTGTGTTACGGCCTGCACTTTGTTGACCTTCAGCATGCTGTGGAGACTGAATCTCCTCCTCTGCCTGAAAGCTCCAGGGTCCATGAGTCTGTAGAACAGTTCACAGTAACTTTCAGAGAGAAAGTAGAAGGTGGGAAAAGTAGGAAAAACCTAAGCAAATAAAAATTTGGTGGATTTCCCAGCGCTTTGCAAAATATGCCATAAGGAAGCTGAAGTGCATGAGGAAACTTACTTTCTGGAGGTATCAAGATGAAGAAATAACTTTTCTACCCCAAAATCTGGATTCAGAGATTATAAAGAAGGAAGCAATCATGAGAGACACAAACCTTCACATTGTTACCATAACTACATTATAGCATAGCTAGTTTTTAAATCCTGGTGAAAAAACCGGCAGGAATATTGACATATAAATCATAAAAGGCCCTTAAAAATAATTTCACTTTTAAAAGATTATTAGCTTCAGTTTTCGTTTTGTTTTCCCTTTTCGTGTTTTCTTTCTGTTTGCTGCCACTACCATTCACCTGGAGCCATGGAACACATTTAGCATGAAAGCCATGACAGCACCATCTGAAAAAATATTGGTTCTTTGTCCACTAGCGACTTGACCAGTTTCTGGCAAGAGAGATCAGTAAGGGCCTTTGCAAACCTCTGCCAAAGCAATGGAGTTCCAACTGTACGTTAGCACTGAGTAAGAAGAAAGCAGTGTGTATTTGGCTTGTGCCTTTACAAATCATGTAATGGGTGCTTTCAAAAAGTGTGGTTGAAATAAGAACCTTAAGAAGTCTTAGGTTCTTGAATCCCAGAGTTATCTTTTGAGGAGATTCTGAAAATGCTTCTCTATACCAGCTCAATCCCAGTTTAGCAGGGCTTGCGACTGATAATGATGATGAGTTATAAAAGAGCTATGACTTTGTCTCAGCTATATATTGATCTATAATCTGATCTATATATTGTGGCTTAAACCTACTTAACCTTACTTGTAGCAACTGTGTGATTACCTAGAGAACAGGTACCTGACTCTGAAATTCACAGACATAAATGTCGTGCCAATATTACTTTTAAATTTTTTCTGATAAAGACAAAATGGCCTATCTGTATACTATAATTGCTTTAAAACAACTTTTTCATTTTGAAGGCAAAATATCCATCACTTAGCTTGATATTTTTATTTTAAATAATTGCAATCTTTATGAACTGTAAGCTGAATGAAGGTTTTTCCATTACATTGTTATCGACCAGGCAATCTTGCAGACAGTATTTTGTGCACACCACAGAATAGCAGGTTGGAAAGGAACATCTGGACCAACTTTTCTTGGCAAAAGCTCAGTCTAGACAAGATGGCCCAGCACACTGTCCAGCCAAATCTTAGCAGTGTCCAACACTGGGGAATCCACAACTTCCCTGGGAAAATTATTCCAATGACTGAGTGTTTTCATTGTGGAAAGTTTTCCTCTTGTGTTCAGTCAGAGTGACTTGTACCCATTACCCCTCATCTTTTCCATGTGACTCCTTGTAAAAAGGAAGCCTTCACCATCTTTCCAGTCAGCCTTTAAATATTGAACCATGGGGATAAGGTCTCCCCTAAGCCTTTTCTCAAGGCTGAACAAAGTCGGTCTCTCAGCCTTTCCTCACATGGCAGCTTCCCATTCCTTTGATCATCTCTGTGACTCCTCTCTGGACCCTCTCCAGTCTGTCCACGTCTTTTCTGTATAGTGGGGACCAAAACTGGACACAAGTCCTGAAGGGAGCTGCGCCATTACTTCATCTTTCTTTGCTGATGATGCTCGTGTTGATACAACCCAGAATGCCAGGCAAAGAAGGAAATTAGGGGGAATGAGCAGAACCCACACATGCACACAAACTCAGAGCTGTTACATCCATTCACCCCAACTGGGAAACTGCACCTTTAGTGGGCAAACAGTCCTATCATGGGACCTCACGTTCGTCCAGAGATTGTGTCTGTTACAGGCCTGGGTGCAAAGAGATTTCAGTTTCCTGACAAGTGTCTGTGAGAAAGCAAGGCTTTCTCAAGGACGCTGCAGGAAAACAATCTAAAAGTATTGTAAACTATGGTCTTGTTATGAGACCAAAGAAGAAAATACATGAGGTAACAGTTACTGGGTCCAGCCAATCCCTTCTGGAGGGTGGCTGGTCAGTGAACCAATGACCTTATGTTAGTCCAGCGTGCTAAGGTATATAAGCACCTTTGTAAATATAATAAAGAGGTCGGTTTGCATCTACATAAGGCCGTCCGTGTCGTTGGTGTCCGGGCTCGCCAGCGACAAGAGATGACAAATTGGAATAGAAAGAATAGCCAAGACTCACAACTAAGGGCAGTATTTCATAAAACAATAACAAGAATTGTGCTCAGTCTAGCAACAGGATAAATAATTGTCATCCCATTAATTTCCCATTTTGCATTCTAGGGCTCAAGAAAATGTATGAACAACAGCAGCCATGAGGTGTGTTTTGGGATCAGGATTGTGTGAAATACAAAAAAGTTTTCCTAAAAGCTGAGGGAGATTCCTCTAAGACATATTATACATGACCCTAGAAGCCACAGGCTGCTCTTATATCACCTTGGTATGAAAGAGCCCCTGTGAGAGCTCAGAGCAAGATTGGGAGGATGGTCCAGAAACTGCCCATTAGCTTTCACTCAGGAGACAGCCATGACCACAGCCTCAATAAACATTTCCCTAATAAATCACAGGGAATGGGGTAAACCCAGGGCCAGTCCCATTCCAGCAAGCAATGTGAAATACTACTTAGCAGGGACCACCAGGGCTGACAGCTCATGGGGGAGATCTTGCTGACGTCTGGGACCAGCCCAGAAAGCCAGTGTATTCCCTTGAGCTCTGCCATGGAATTTTCCCTCTCCTTTGTATAGTTGTGAATGAGAGGATATTCCATTGAAATTTGTTACTAGAAAATCAATACAGATTTACTGGTGCATAAAAATGAAAACAAAAATATTCTGTAGAATGTTTTCTACATTTTCTAGCCTTCTTGGCTAAGGACTGTGAATGAAGAGGAAAGGTATCAGGTGTGAGACTGAAATTCCTCCAGAGTCCCAATGAATCTCCATCTCCTGCTGGCAAATTGGCATATTTAAACTCTAATGGAGATAATGATTTACACACAGTGGCTCAGGATGACTTCCCACAATTTTAATTCCTATTATAACCGGGTGAGGTTATAGTAGAAATCTTGACATCTTCTGTGAAAAAAGATACATGTAACTTTTTGGATGGTTAAAGCAAAACCAAATTAAAATGATAAGTATGAATATGTGTCTCCTATCTCACTCTGTCCCTTCTTTTCAGGGAGACCTGAGAATTTCTCACCTTGGGAATCATACAGAAAAACTCGATGACAGGGGATCTTGAAAAGCTCAGTATCTCACAGGCTAGAAGTCCTAAAGAGTGCAAATACAAATATCCTACCACTCACAAATATGCTTCATTAAATCAATTGCTCTTTTTTCTCTAATTACTGTTCTAAATGAAGGACAGAGTTTTAGGTAATCATTTTATTATCTATCCATAAGTCACTCTTTGCAAAAAATAGAGATTTTTGAGGAAATAATTATAGCTCATAACAAGACTACATGCATCACATTTCAGAAATGAATTGTCTTCTGACCAATAAAACTTGTCTTGAACACTGATCAATATTTTAATAGCAAGTCCAGCATCAAATTATACATTCATATCTATTTGTTGGATTAAATGTGCGTAATAAAAACTGTGAATCTTTGAATACAGTTTTAAGTAATTAGAATGCTTTCTACATGGTAGTGGTTTAACTAAAATGAAAAGACTATTCCTACCATACAGGAAGACAAGTCTACTGAAGGGAGAGTGTCAAGGTACTTCTGCATTTCAGAAATACAGCACAACAGCTGCAAACCAACAATGGCTTTTGTGTCCAGCATCCAGGAAAAAAAAAAAGAAGTCTCTACCACCCTGTGCAACACATAGTCAGTATTGCACGTGTTTGTTTCTGCTAAATAGATTGAATTTTAATTGCATGTCATTTGAATCGTGGGGCTGAATTTGCCATCTTTTTGTACCTCTGACTTTGCACTGCTCCTCTCTACAAGGTGACTTAAACGTACTTTGGAGGAACAGCTGTAGTTTCAGAAGTCTAGAGAAATCAGCGGTAGATGACAACAGCCTGGCACAGAATAAACAAGCTTTTCCTGATATCCAAGCCCTTTCCTTATTAGCTTGAGAAAAGTTTGGTCAGGGATAGTCCTGCAACTGAAAGGCAAAGCCTGGAAACCCTTCAGTGCAAATGCTGTCTCCCGGAGGTGGAAACCCGTCGCAGCGGTGCCACAGGGGACAGCGGATACCTGCGGAGGTAGAGCCCGCGGGACACGCCGGCTGTGGCAGGGGTAAGACTTCAGCAGCGGCCGGTCTCGGGCCGGGGGCCGTAGCGCCCGCCGGAGTGACACGGCTTTCCCCGGGGGAACATCCCCGCAGCCCCACGCCCGGCTGCGAGTGGCAGCCTGCCCTGCTCTGGCCGGGACCACCCTGTCCTCTCCCCCCGGACGCTGCCCACCCCGGCTCGGGGTGCGTGGGACGCGCCGGGGGAGCGCGGCCGGAGGCGGCTCCGCCCCGCCCCGCCCGGTTATACGGCCCCGCCCGGTTATACGGCCCCGTGCCGCCGCCCGCCCGCGCTCCAGCGCTGCCGCCGAGGGACAGCGAGGGGGACAGCCAGACACGACCGGGGCCGGGCCGCCCGGGCGATGGTGCCGGCGCCCGGGAGCGCCCTC